>WEKX01012335.1:214314-248477 GCA_013390025.1 Pitta sordida | reverse complement strand
GGGGGGGGGGGTTGTGGGTGGGGAGGTGGTGTTTGTGGGGTTTTGTATTTGTGGGTTGTGGGTCTTTCTGTGGTGGTTTGCCATTTTTTTGTTCTTATAGTTCTATGTACTTTTAATAAGTAGCTCATTTCTCATGGAGAAAAAGGGTGGAGATGAAGAACAGATAAGCCATCTCCAATCCCATTTGCTTTGGATGTAGTCTGTTCTGAACAAATGGGAACACAGTTATCAAGAAGCAGCTTTGAGAAGTTTCAGAGCTAGGATAATTACTTTCCTCTTCTTTGTGGATGAAGTTTGGAAACCTACTGATGCTGCATGTTTGCAGAGTTGCTTTTTCCGAGTCACAGGTTTGCTCACATTCTGTGTCTGCATGTAGAGCACAGCTCTGTGAGTGGTGATTGTGTTTATTTGCAAAGCCTGTTTGTGTGTGTCCTGAAGCTGTTAGGACATCAACGTTTTATTTGAGCTTCAAGAGTCATCATGGGACATTTGATGTTAGACACCTTGCCTTGCTAGTCTTCCCCTCAAGGGACCAGAGAGAATCAGGTCACTGTCTCACAGAATCACAGAATATGATGAGTTGGATGGGACCCACAAGGATCATCTAGTCTGACTCACCATCTAATGCCGGTACAGAGACCGAACGCACACCCCAGAGTGGTGAACATAAACCTAGTTCCCTCACAGGCTCACAGGCCACTCTGAGCCAGGAGGGACCCACAGGACTATCCAGCCCAAAACNACCTAAGTCCCTCTCCCCTTCACTACTCTCAAGCCACTCCTCCCCCAGCCAATAGTGGTGCATGGGGTTATGTCCAAAGCGTAGAACCCGGCACTTAGTCTTGTTAAAGCTCATACTGTCGGAGTCTGCCCATTTCTCTAGCCTGTCAAGGTCCCTCTGAAGGGCCCTCCTACCCTCTGGCAGTTCAACGTTTGCCCCCAGCTTGGTATCATCTGCAAACTTGCTGATGATGGACTCGATTCCCTTGTCCATATCATCAATAAAGATGTTGAACAGTGCCAGGCCTAACACTGACCCCTGTGGGACTCCACTAGTGACTGGCTCTCAGCTGTGTCTGGGGATGGTGGGAAGCCCAGGCCTTGTGCCCATTGCTCACAGCCCTCAGCTGTGCTCAGCACAGTGCCAGCTGCAGTGACCAAGGTGCTTTCCTGGAGCAGGGCTGTGCTCTTAAGAAATCAGTGCCTGCTTGCTCGAAGTAGGAATGAAGAACTAGGAGGAAGTAATGTACAGATTGTAGTCCTAGCTGTTAAAATTATAGATCCAAGTGCTCTCCTCATGGCAGACACACTCTGGCATTCATGCAGTGTTTTTATTCACGCAGCTGAGATTGCTTACAAAGGAGTCCAGGTGTCATGCTCTGTCAGGCAAAATGCTAGAAGGAGGAGTTTGTGCTGTACACTCAAAACAGCTAGTCTCTGGATGGTCTGTACTGATTGTCACTTCTTAGCATGAATGCTTACCAGCTAGAAATGGGGCAAAGAACTCCCATTTTTCTCTGTGAAAAATGTCAGGGCTGCTGAGCAAGGACATGGACTGTGAGCTACAGTGGAGCCTGTGTCCTACTGTAAGGTGGAGTTTTGAAGCCCTTCAGAACTCTTGGAGATATTACTGGCCTTTCTGGCAGTAGTGTTTACTTGCGTGAGAACCCTGATCAGACAGGCGTGCTCCTGGATCCTTCTTGAAATTAATGCAGACTTATGCTGTTACAGTCTACTCAAACAAAACAAGCACCATCTTGTGCAACTACGTAAACCATGAACTTTTTTGGCAAGGCAGGTGTGGCATCTTCAGTGTCTGGAAAGCACCTAACATGCTGTGTGGGCTCCCTACTGTAATCCAAATTACAATTGCTAAAAAGGCTTTGATTTTTTTTCTTTTTTATTTTTTTTCTGTAATAACATGGTTCTTGGCTTAATTTGGGCGGGCAAGAACTTCACATACTGCATTGGGTTGCTCTGCATGTTTTCTCAGGCCCTCATAATTAATCAACGTCAAGCTATTTCTCTGTCTGGGAGGAGGCACCTGAGGAAAGCTCTTCCACAGCCTTGTTGGCCCTGAGAGCAACCCTCTGTTCTTCAGAGATGCCCCTTCTGGAAGAAGGGCTATTCCTGATGCACAGTACTCCTCTATGTACTAGGTGTTTTGGTACAGGTTGCAGAAGGCTTAAGTGAGTTTTTGTGATAGAAGATGACTTTAAATAAGTTAGTAATATGGTTTGATGCTGAGAACAAGTGTTCTAGCTTTTTCCTTGCACCTCTGGATAACTCAGATCTGTGGAACTCAGCTTCTGACACAAGGAATTTGTGAGAAGTTTCATGCCAGTAGCTCAAGACCTCAGAATTCAGTCTAGTTTAGAAGGAACACACTCATCTCCCATTCATCATAACTATGTTGAATTGCTTATTTGGTTGCTGGATGTGCACCATACGATCCTATCAGACAGCTCTGCTTTTAGTCTGTTTATTCATACAGACAGCTGAAAAGCCTTGTGTCTTTCAGAGACTCTGACATCACACACTGGGAGAAAACTTCAGCATCTGCAGCATGCTGCTTTTTGCTGTATGTTTACAGTCACTGGTGATCTTTGCATTTTGGGGATTACAGAAAGACATCACTGTAGCCAGAGCAATTTCAAGCTAACTTGTGAGTGTCCAGCCCCTGAAAACAAAAAAAAATCTGGTCCAGCTTTACAGTGTTTTTGTAGTCTAGTCTAGGTCTCTATAAACCGCATAAAATTGCCTTCAGCTTTAAATTTTCCAATTTCCCATTTGGAACAGGTGTTGCCAGGCTAGATAAAGTGTTGCAGAATAGGAACAAAAACATTTAGAAAACACTGTGTTGGTACAAACTTCTGCGAGTGTGACAGATGAGATTTTGAAAAAAGTTTGCCCCACTGAAAGTAAAACCAATGTAAACCTTGCTAACTTTTCCCAGCTGTCATGTTTAAATAGGGATTTTAGTAATGCATCAGTCTTCAAAAGTTCAAGCAGTATGAAACTTCTCAGTTGTTTTTCATTTAATTGAGGGGTGAAAGGGGTGAAGATTTTTTTTTTTAAATGTAAAATAACCCAACAAACCAACAACCAAATTTCAGAGATGCATGTTCTCAGAGTGGTTAAAAACCAACCCAAACTAGGCTTCAGGCAATGTTTTTTCAACAGCTTTAACGTCCAAGCATAGAGTAGACAGCTTTGTAGGAAACTGTAACACCAAGGTGATTATGGCAATGACTCATACTTCCCTGTAAGGCGTCCAGCTATCAACACACTTCGAGAGCTGTGGCTTTGTGCATTCAGGCAGAGTGTCAGTCAGTGCCCACTTGCCAGCCCGCTCTGAATTGCTGTGCTTGTAACTGCTATGATAGCAAGCTGGGATATCAGTGTATTAGACAGCAGCTCTGGTGCCCACAGGCTTTCGAGAGGCTTTGGAAGTGGGAGCTGGAAAAGAGGAAGTGCAAGGCAGGTTTAACTTCCCTTTTCTTTGGTTAATCCTAATGGAACTTCTTTGAAGAGTCCCCTGAAATCTTCCTGTGAGCAGGTGTTTGGGTAATAGTTAAAAGTCTGATGAACCACTGAGAGGCGTAGTGTGGGAAATCAAAAGGGCCTTGTCTCCGTTTCAGAAAATCTGGAGAAACAGAGACCTCGGACAGAAGTCTCCTCCCTCAGATTCAATATCCATGGTTTCTCCAGTACAGAGTGAGTCCAAATAACTGTTAACCAGGAAGAATGCTAATAAATAATACCAGCTGATGGGAAACTTCCCAAGTTCTGCCCATCAGGCCAAATGGGGATGGTGGCCAGCCACCCAACTCAGGAAAAAACACATATGGCCCCAGGATAGAGACTTGCTGGCCACCATTCCATGTGGTTTGTCTCCTCCACATGTGGAAATCCTGGCAGGAACAGTTGGAGAGTCAATATGAGCAAGAAATGGCAGATAGTTGGCAGCCCCCTGCATGGTGCTGGAGTGAGGTTGCAGTGCTGGTACAGGAAGTCGGAGCAGGGCTGTGGATCCCCTGGGTAACGAAGTACCTGGAAGACATCTGTTGGATCCAGCAATGAGATTGATAAGATTGAAACTGCACTGTTCATTGGTCGCAGTCCTGTTGAAGTGGTGATCTGCATCTAGATCCATCGAGGTGGTGGTGGAAGCCCCGAGTGGCTGAGGGAAGCCTTGAAACTCAGTGTTGCATACATTCAGGTTGGAGTGGGAATGCCTCTGATACCTCCCCTGAGGTGCAGAGTTTTACACTAGGTGATGTAATACTGTGAGTCAAGGGATACTGTGAGAGTCTTTGATACCTTTGAAGATGTCTCTTACTTCAGTGCAGCTGAGTCCATTATGGCTCATTAAGAAAAAGAAACACTACCCAATATTGCAGGATTTGCCTCTTTCCTTATCTTATTTACCACTCAGCTTTTAGTCTGAGGTGTCAGATGTCCAAGGCTTCAGCCCCTGGCCTGGGTGGCCACTCTGCACGTTTGGCAAAGCACACTGCGGATTGAGCCTTTAGCACCAATAGTCCAGTCTGTTACAGCACCTGGGTGGTCACTGAAGGTGGTAAAATGTTTGAATCATTAATCACTAGCAGTTCAGTCTCTTGAAAGAAGACAAAACACCAAAACACCCCAAAAGGCATATTTGGAGAAAAAACCCAGAAAAGGTGGGTACCAGAATTTTTGTGAAACCCAAGACAGGCTACTACTGTTGTGCCTTGCCAGGACTTTATACTGGTCTTTATGGAAAGAGTGTCAGTTGGGGTCCTCAGGAAGACAATACAAACGTGTGAAAAAGACCTGGGAGTCCCTATAGGCAACTCAGAGTAGAGCTGAGGGTACAGCAGTTGAGATGCTGGGATTTCCAGAGAGCAAGCAGATGGAAGATGGGGAGCCATTCATGTACTTTTTTGAGTTTCCCTATCACCAAAAAAAGGCAGAAGCCAAGCTGTCTTCAGAGAAGGGAAGTAGCAGTGATAGTGATATGAAAGAAGTGGTCTAGGTGAGAAATTGGTATGTTTGGGTTGTTCAAATTAGGAGCCTGACAAGGAGTGCCACTTCTATACAAAATGGGTTGTATCCTAATAGAATGCTCATGAAGAAGAGGTATTCAGAAACATGACAAATTCAAACTCCTGAAAGGAAATAAGTTTTCATGTAGAGTGCAATTAGATTGTGGGACGTGTGGAATGCAGTTGTCAGCTGTGCTGGATGTCATAAGGAAGGAACAAAAGGTGGCTTTGGGAGTGTGCAGGTGTGTTCTTGCAGGTGGTATCCATCGATGATAAAAGCAATGCTTTAAAAACACCAAATAACTGGTCATATAAACCTGGCCACATGTGTGGTTCAACTACCAAGGCCAGGCTTGGTCCTTGGTGATAAGTTTCTTGTCTGACTAACGTTGTCTAGCACTAGATACTGTTTGTGACAAGGCACTGGGCAAGCTGGACTGTTATGACTCAGTATTGCCCTTCCTGTATGGGTTTTGTTTGGCTTTGCACATCTTAGGTTTTCAGAGGTGAGGAAGAGTGAGTAATATTTCCGTTTTATTAAAGAAAATGGAATGGTGAAGACCCTTAATTTTTTTTAAAGATGTGTTTCATTTCAAGTTTACTTCAGGCAAAATCAGCTTTTGTAGGGAGCATAAAATGCATTATAGACTATATTGTTGTTATCATTAAAAAAAAGACCATGCTCTGTTTTGGGAAATCAAACCACTATTTTTTTTCTCCCCCCCCCCCCCCACTCCTTTTTTCGCTTCCTTCAGTTTTTAATAAGCGACCGTGACAGAGACCCTCAGTGTAACCTGCATTGCTCCAGGTCCCAGTCCAAACCCCTCTGTGCCTCTGATGGCAGAACATACGAGTCAATGTGCGACTACCAGAGAGCCAAATGCCGTGAGTCAAGTCTGAGTGTGACACATCGTGGCCGGTGTAAAGGTAGGTGGATTTCAAATGCCTCTGAGAGGAGGATTAGGAGCCCTACTTTGTAAGAGAAATGGAATTCTTAGACTCTTGAGTTTATTACCATACTCTGTGAATAATCTGATTTGAAATTGTACATTCATGTGAGTGTGAGTATCTGAGTGAGTTTAGGCAGTGGAATAAGACTGACTGAATTATCAACGAAAGAAATCAAAGGAGCCACAGTCAGCACTGAAAAAGGGCTGAAATATGTGTCTGCAGACAGAAGTAACTGGCTACATGGAAGTACAAAATCAAACCCTGAAGTCAGACTTCCTTGCTACGTGTGCTGTTGAGGAACTGAGGTACTACTGTCCCTCAACTCAGCTCTTCAGTGTAGTCTAAAGATGAAGTTCAAATTTTTTTAAAGGAATGTTGGTGCCTTGTCACACAAATTGTTTGCTTCTGCAATGAAGTGAAAAATCAAGTGGAGTAATTTTCTGAGAGCACAGTTGACTCAGAGGGCAGATGGCACATGTCTTTAGCAATTAGTTAAAGTGACAGGAGAAACCCATTAAAATCTATGGAAAAGGATAAATAGGCATACATTTAAGCCTGACTTTTGTTTAAATTTTTACTGTTATAAAAATGTATCTTTGTTAGAATTACTTGATCTAAAATGGAAATCTCTTTTAAATCTCTTTTCAATGTATTGACAGACTATATACATGGATTATAAGAATGACCTCAAATATTGCTCTCTTTTAAACAACTTCTCATTGGAAAAGAGCTTACTTGTATGTTTGGTGGGTTTTTTGTCACCACTGATGGGTTGGTTTATGTCAACTTCTCACAGAGCATAGATAAAGGCCTTTGAATTAGGCTACTTTCTGGGAACCCAGAGGCTTTCTTCCCAGGCCACAAGCAGCAGTTGGACTACTCTTGCAAGTGATGCCTTTTCAAGTATTACAGTAAGAAGCTGTTCAGTGGCAGTCCTGTTTTTGCTTTCATCCCTTGAGCAGAGTGGCTTAGATAAACAAGTATGTGGCTGAACTGTGCTAGTGTTAAACTGGCACTGTTCAGTTTCTTAAAAAGTGAGATCTGAAATGCGGTACACCCGGATGCTAAAGGAACATACCACCAACAGGGTTCAAGCACCTTCTACTGTAGTAGGGCACCAGATTTACCCTGTACAATCTTCATTCCTCCTGCACGACAGAGATGCTCTATAGGAAAACTCCCATAGAAACTAAAGGGATCCCGTGTGTTATTGAGCTCAGTCACATAGTTGTGATAGATAATCAAGAATTTATTGCTTCTGAAATGGGCAATTATAACTTGTGCTTCCCTCTCTGAAGGGAGAAAAACAACAGGTAACTGGAATAAGTAAAAGAAAGTATATTGTGGACAGCAAGGAATAGTTCTACACCCCAGATTACCATAGGCTTCCAGTGTCATATGCCAATGACTTGAACTGTGCTTATGCCAAGGAAAACAGAATGGTTTCCGTAGTGAGAACAGAACCTTTTTGATTCAGCTCAACACTCTGCTCTCTCTCAAGAAACTAAGGGCCTTTTAAAGATGAAGTCTTGCCAGCCCTTTGGGAACTATAACCCTTATTCAGCCCTTGTTCCTTGCTAGCTTCCTCAAGTGCTTTTGAATGAAATTCCTTCAGTGATAAATTATCTGAACTCCCTCCAAACCCTCACTCACACATAACAAAGGGTTAAAAGTCAGGAGTAACTTAAAATGACAAATGGAGCCTCATTGATGAGATTCTAGAGAATATTCCAGATGGTGTAACTATGCGCAAAATATGTGCATAAAATAGCCAAGCCATCCTACCTCAATCTTTTGTCAGGAGGCATCATAAAATTTGATGTTAAATAAGAACTGTACCTCAAAACTTTGCTGGGATGAAGGTCTTGTTAGCCTTGACAGCAGTGATTGTTATATTGGTATGTTTGATATCTTTGGCTTAGGACACATTTAAGTTCTCCTGGGACACAGGAGATGAATGCAACTTTTGGCTGTTGTGATGGAAAGAGATCTCCTCCTGACTGATGGGTTGTTTGAAGATAGTTTTTCTTCTCTACCTACTATTTTCATTAGACAGGAGATATTTTGAAGTCACATTTAGTTTGCTAGCTAGAACCATGTATTTTGTCTTTAAACTTAATTTGTTCTTCCTTGAGTCACTTCTTGGCAGTTGGTCAGTAAAATCTAAAATATCACTTTCAATCACTTGGCAAATTTAGGAATGTTTTTACCTATGCTCCAAATAAATTTGGGAACTCTCAAGTAGAAATGGTATGTAACTATCAAAGAAGGAGAAGAGGAACACAAGAAGGTAATCAGGAGTAGTCAGCATGGATGGTGAAGTCATGCTTAACCAATTAGGTTCTCTTCTACGGCTGGACAAGAGGCTAGATACATGAGGGAAGAGTGGTGGAAGTTGCCTACTTGGACTTCAGCAAGGTTTTTGGCACTGTCTCCCTTGATAAACTCACAGACGAGCTCAGGAAATGTGGATGGGACACATTGGCAGTAAAATGATTTGAGAACTGCCTGAACAGCAGATCCCAGAGGGTCATCATCAGAGGCAGTCTGGTTGGAAGCCTATCACTAGCTATGTCCCACAAGGATCAATAATGGGCCCAGTATGGTTTAACTACTTCATCAATTAATTACTTTGATGAAAGAACAGAGTGCCTCCTCAGCGAGTTCATTGATGACACAAAGTTGACAGGAGTGCCCCCAGGATGCTGTGCAGCTCTTCAGAAAGATCTCAGCTTGTTGGAGGGATGGGGAGAGTGGCAGGTGTCCTGTACCTGGGGAAGAATAATCCCATGCACCACTACAGGTTTGGGTCTGCCCTGCTGGAAAGCAACTCTGCAGAGAGGGACCTGAGGGTCCCTGGTGGACAACAAGCTGTCTGTGAACCAGGAGTGCATCCTCATACCTGAGAATATCACTGGTATCCTTGGATGCATTAGGAAGAGCATTGCCAGCAGGTCAAGGAAGGTGATCCTGCCCCTCTGCTCAGCCGTGGTGCGGTCACATCTTGAGTGCTATGTCTAGTTCTAGGCTCCCCATGTTAAGAAAGATGTGGAGCTCCTGAAGTGAGTCCAACAGAGGGCTATGAGGATGATTAGGAGACTGAAGCATCTCACTTGTGAGAGAGGCTGAGCAAGCTGGGCCTCTTTATCCTGGAGAAGATATGAATGAGTATATCAATGTATATAAGTACCTGAAAGGAGGATGTCAAGAGGATGGTGCCAGGCAATAGGACAAGAGGCAATGTGCAAAAACTGGAACGCAAGAAGTTCCACTTGAACATGAGGAAGAACTTCTTTACTGTGAAGGTACCTGTACACTGGAACAGTTGCCTGGGGAGGTTGTGGAGTGTAGTGTGCTCCAAGGGACCCTGCTGGAGTAGGGAGGTTGGACCAGGTGACCTCCAGTCATCCCTTCCAACCTGAACCATTCTGTGTGTGAAAGAAGATGGAGATTCCAGGTGTAGGACTTGTCACAAATGAAGTGGAAAACAGAAGATGAGTGATCTGCTCCTGTAGAGCAGATGGGCATGTTTTTGTAGTTTGCTCTGGTTCCACTTTTGCCTGTTTTATGCAAAGGATGCAGATAACTGGCTGGAGTCAATGGGTGTGAATCTGCAGACTTCAGTGTAGCTGGTCTGCTTTGTGCCTGGGGGGTACTTGGCCTGTACCTGAAAAAATTACCTAATGGAACAGAAAACAGTTAAAAAGCTTCTTGGATCAAATTTTGCCCTTTGAGCTTTTGAAATAAACCTAGTAGAATTAAAATTAAATACAAAGATTAAGTAGATAGATTTCTGTGGTTGCATTGTATTGATTTGCTGCTAGTGATATGTGGATGCCTGGAGATGTTCCAATTTATTATTAGGATAGCTTGGGTCTTTATACCATGATGTTGTGTAATGGCAATACTGCTTGTGCCTGTTGAAGAGAAGATTCTGGAATTCATGGGACCTATTCAGGAGTGCACTGTGGATATTAGGAGGGACACAGTGGTCTCATTTGAATAAACTATTAATGGGTAAGAGCAACCATGATAACTAGCCAATTTTATTGCAAAGTCCAAAATTATGTGCACCTGTGTTCTGCAGACTAGGCCAGGAATATCAAAAACATCAGTTGTAGTTAACAATCTCCGAGTTGCCAGCTGCCAGCTTGAGAATTAATTTTCTATAAAAGACAGCTTCCTTAGCCACAGTAAATCTATCCCAAGTTTGAAGACATTTAAAGTAAAATCAAGCAGGTCTGCTTTCAAAAAGTCATCCTATTTTGTTTTTTCACCTCATGTAATGGAGGAAAGAATGTCCAATTTAGTCTGTCTGGACCATGCATTAGAATGCATTGATGCCACTCTGTTTTATGACCAGGGTGTTTGATATTCCAGAGAATTTTTAAGAAGAGGGAAGAGGTGTTGAAACACTTTGGTGAGCAGTCAAAATGCAAAATAAGGTATATGAGCCTACAATCAGAAGATCAGACCTTGGTAAAATTTATAATTCATCTTATTTGGGATTGAACTGTTTGGCACCTACTTTATAACACTTGGCTCTTATGTAATATTTTACATTTTCTAGTTAACAAGGCAAAAGTAGCAAAGTGAAGTCATCCCACTGAAATCACATGATGATGCAAACATTATAAAATTACCAGTCTGTAGAGTGAAGAAGAGAAGAATTGACAATCCTTTTAAAAAAAACTGGTAAATGTTGATATTAAAGGCACTGTTTTTACTGGAACTGAACTGTGGAAGACGCATGAAAAAGATAACAATATGCACACACCTCTCTGCTTAGTGTGGTACATAGGTGGTTGTTCCAAACCAAGGCTGTAAAAGAATAGGCATGACCTTTGGAAATCAGTGAGGGAGGATCGAAGGAGTAACCAGTGCTGAGTGTTCGTATAAAGGAGAAAAGTTTTCTGTCTTCTCTGTACTTCAGCAGCAATTTATGAAGAGTCATCACTTGAGCCAAGGGTTGAATTGCAAAAGAACATATGCTGCAACAACAATGAGCTCTTAAACCCTGTGGTGTAGTGGTGGTGTGCTATGAAGTATGGTCTGCTGGGTGGTAGTAGGGAGTTCAATCTATGAAGGACGGTTAAAACTGCCAGAAGGGCCACAGGCACTTTAGCAGTAATGTGTTTATATTCCCTTTGCAGTAAGGGCTTGATTGTGTGCATTTTTCTCTGTTCATCAGATAAATTGGTCAAAGATCTGGATTAGTCTCCTTTCTGCCTGGGCTCCTAATATATTTGTATTAAAGGGACCATCTCAAAATGTTCATTCCTACCAGCTCTGTGCTGAAGCATCCAGTTTCATGTAGTTGTGAGTGTGCCAGCATTGAAGTAGATGGTATGTGGAAGTGCTTTATGCTTCTGTTTTATGTTCAGGAGAGGAACCAGATATGCCTGTTTGCGGTCTTTTATCCTCAGATGGAGAGACGAGAAAACATTTTCATTTCAGAACTTAGGCTTTGATTGTCACATAGGAAATTCACAACTTTTTTGTTTCCTTACAAGTACATATCTGTAAAATCTATGCTGGTGTTTTGTTTTTTTGGGTTTGTTTTTTTTTTGGTACTTAGTTGTCCCTTGTGAAGAAGAAGTTGAAAGTGTTTTCAATAGAGCAGCTAGCAATGAAACAGAAGGTGCAGCCACACCATCTGGTCTTGTAATAATGTCCTCTGACATGCCAAGCAAGATTACTCTTAAGCTTGAACAGGAGACCTGCAGGTGATAGGTGTTCCAGTTAACAGCATTGCCAGTGCTTCTTTTTCATCTCAAAGACAGAGCATGTGTTTGGAAGGGTCAATTGGCGGGACTGTCCGCCTCTGGAGATGTGCAAGCAAGGTCTGGTCACTTTGGCAAGCAGTAGAAAAGGAAATTCCATGTCAGAGTTTATATCTTGGACAACTAGAAAAAAAATATACTGCTTCTCTAAATACAGTGTAAATTTTATTCAAATCTTTTCATTCTGTAACGGTCTTGCTCTTAGCACAGATACGTAATAGGGTGTTGTGCGAATACCCCACAAAGAAATCAGTGTAAAGATAAGAGTGATATAGGATCAGAAGTGACAGGAGGTCACAGGGAGGTGGAGTGACCGACTTGTGACCACTTGGTGTTCAGATGTAGAATTGATACAGGCACTGTTGCTTTCTAACTCTGTGCCTAAGTGACTGGCATCTGTGCTGTAATATTATAGATGTACATCATTACTGTTTCCAGAGAGAAGGGCTTCATTTTCTTAACCCTTGTGAAATCCTTCTTGTGGGATAATGTGATATGCTTAAAATGAGACTGTTTGCTAACTGGAAACTTAGTCTCTTGAGTCATCAGTTGTGTAAATAAAGTCCTTAGCTTCAAAACTTTTGTCTAAGTCTTTAAAAAAACTATTTACAGCCTTGTCATTGATTTCTATTTCTAGATACACTTAGATGGAAGTTGCTTCTATTGCTATGCAAGGCAAATTCAGTTCACTTAAGAACCCAGACTGCCTTTCTAATTCAGTGCTGGTATTAGTGATTCTGTTGTTGAAGTTCATGTGATCTATGAAGCAGAATATGTGATCTTTGGGGATTTGGTGGAACATTTTGTTACCAATGTGATTTCCATACCTGTTAAAATGGGAATTCAGTCTTGGTCACTTTCTGTGGTACTGCTGAAAGATTCTGGTGATCAGACTTTGCAATTTCTGCACTGAAAGTCTTTAGTCAGTGAATTCATGGGAAAAGGAAGAAGGTTCTTGCTAGTCCCTGTGTCAGTGTGTTGTGGAAACAGACCTTCAAGGTGTTCCTTCTTTCTAGACTGAGCAGCAGTATTGTTAGGCCTCATGGTTTTAAATGTAAACACTGAGTCAATCTGTACATGTGCAGGGCAGAACTCTTCTCTTTGACCCATCAGTCATCAGTGTTAGACTTATCTTGGTATAACAGTGAGCTGGACCTGGAGGGGGTTAAGGTCATGCTACTCACTGCCATCATCTGAAGTAAGAGCTGAGATCTTAACCCTATGTAATAGTCACAGAATCATAGAATATTCTGAGCTGGAAGGGACTCACAGGGATCGAGTCCCCTTCAGACTCTGTTTACAGTGTTTTTTCTTGGCGTCAAAGTGAGCAGCTGACATGAGAAAGTTATACATAATGCACACTTGGCTGTAAGCNTCCAACTCATAATATTCTGTGATTCATACTAGATGTAGAAGCTGAGTTTCAGGAAAGCGCAGGAAATGGCTTATCTAACTTATCTGAATCACAGAATATTCTGAGTTGGAAGGGACCCACAAGGATCATCGAGTCCAACTCTTAACACTGTCTCCCTGGCGGGAATTGAACCCGGGTCTCCCACACGCCAGGTGAGGACACTTACCACTGTACACAAAGGTGGGAGTTCAGATGGGTGACTGGCTATTTTAGCATCTTACTGGGAGAGTTGCTCAGAGAAGAATTTTTGATGGGGCCATCCCTTCTTCCACATTTGTCACCACCCGGCCTGAATTACTTGGTTTATACTCAGGCATACAGTTTCAGGCTGTTAATGTTAACATGAGCACAACTTCCTGAATGGACATTGTGCTCTAGCACTTGTTGAAAGAAACTTCCAGAGGCCTTAGATGACCATAAAAACTATTGACTAGGAAATTGAGCAGCTTTTCATTAACTGATTTGTAGCTTGATTGTCTAGGTTCATATTTGTCTTTGGCATCATCAGTGTTCCTCCATATCTGCCTTTTGAATGTGTAGGTAATGCTCTTTTATGCTTTATGTTTATTTGTTTTGGGGTTTTTTAACCTTGCAGCTGTATGGTGCATTTGGTAACTTTGGAGAGGATAAATTGTGTTCGGAATGTAAGTGGGCTTTGCTTTTCTCCTCATAGATGCTGGCCAAAGCAAGTGTCGATTAGAGAGAGCTCAAGCACTGGAACAGGCAAAGAAGCCTCAGGAAGCAGTCTTCATCCCAGAATGCAATGAGGATGGATCCTTTACACAGGTAAAATTGTTTTGCTTTCTTCAGCCAGACTTTAGGTGTCTGTGGGAGATTCAGTGTTAAGTAATGAGCCAAGTGATAGCAGCATGGGTGCATACTTAGTTATTCAGGTGAAAATGTTGAAAGTCAGGGACTTCTTTAACCAAATGGAAGCTTTGATTCAGTCATAGTACCTTAAAAGACAAGTACTTACGCAGTAGTGTCCAACTCCAATGTAGTACAGAAACAAATGTTTGACAGTAACCTTTGCCATTGTATAGAAACAGAAACAGTTGCAAGGCAGGCCAGCTTTTTCATGAAGAGGAGCTGTAAAGAGGGCAATGGCTTACACAGAACAGGGTGGAAACAGCTGATTCTGCTGCTACTTGTACTTCATCTATCGCAGCAAAAAAGTAATTATTCAGCCTCTTATTACTGCAGGGTCGTTTTTGTACTGTGGCCTTTTGTAGTTTGAAGGTCTGGCAGAGAGGGATGAGACGGCTTTTTTTGGGTTTTTGATTCTTTGCTATTCCCTTGCTGAAGTTTGCAAAAGCAGGGTAGAAATGAAGAATGATGTTTGTTTCTGTTACTACTAGCATATTGAGTAGTATCCCAGTGCTAACTGAACTGGTTATGAAAGATGGCTCATGCAGAGTTTCTTGACAGGTAGGTAGGGTATGCTATCTGCTCAGTTTAGTGCACATCAAAAACCAAAGTCCTGCAACCCTCTGACTTCTACTTTGAGAATTTAGGTAAATATATTTAGGTGATAACTCACCAAAAATTTTTATTCCCCTCCTCAGCCTTACCTCCTCCCATTATCTGGTGTGTGGAAGCATTTTTACTTTGTTTTTTAGTGATGAAATGGGAAAAGTTTTATCCATCCTGCTAAGTTTGCATGTTATGGTGTGGACCATCATGGGAAGGTGGGGGTAAGAAGCTGGCTGCAGTTTCTTGTAGTGTAACTACATTTTCAATTGTGGAAATTGGGGTTTTGTGTAGAGCTGCTTGGGTTGTGTTGGCACTGGAGGGGAATACTTATAAAACCTAGTACTGTAGGCCAACAAAGTGTTCCATGATAAATTTAATAGCTCACAAAAAAAGAGGGAAGGAAGGCTAACTTTCAAATGTCTGTAACCTGTCCATCAGCCTCTTGGAGAGTAAAGTAGGAAGTGCAGGTAAAATTTTTATCCTAATAAGCTAGACTGATAGAGTAGTTAATAAAGCTGTTTCAGACAGGTTTATTTTGGAGATTGGTGCCAGTGTCTGGATTGTAGAGCTGCTGCTGGACTTGTTTCCTGGACAATCTTTGACCAGTGTTCATTGTCAGTTAAGGGGCAGCATGAAACTGCTTACAAAAATTGTGTGTTTTCAGCTGGCAGTCAAGCAGTATTTCACATTCTTTTTCCATTCAGTCCTATCTCTGAACACTAAAGTGCTTTTGTTTTACCTGGCAGGAGGAGGGAAGCCTCTGATCTCTTTGTAGCTGAGATTAACTGAAATTCATGGAATATAAAAATACCCTAAGTTGCACATACCTCATGAACCAGCTTTGTTAGTTAAATTGCAACATTTAAGGTCATTGTCCCTGCATAAATTTAAATGAAAAATAATGTCCAAGAAAGCTAAGTAGTCTCAACCTGCATTTGAGACAAATATTTCCTTTACATTCTGGTCCAAATTAATTAAACTTTGATTTTTAAAAGGATGTATAAAAATTGCAATTTTGGTGAACAATCTAAACAGTGTTGCTTCCAGCAACTCATGAAAAATCTTATTTGATGGAGGTGGTTTGGATACTGCATCCCTTGTGCAGAGAATTGATGCTCCCAGGTTCTGCTTTGTGGGGAGGCTGTGTTCTTAGAGTCCCTGGGACCTTGTTGCAGTCAGTTCTGGACTGCTGTTAGTTTCTTTTATTTGACTATCCAGAGTGTTACTCCATCCAGACTCTAAAATCTGTTGGGAAGTCCTAACAGAGCAACATTTCTCTATGACGTTTCTAGGAGGAATACCTACCGTGCTCTTCAACATGGCATCCCCATCCCAACAAGAGTATAAGCAGAGGAACATACCTCAGGGTGTACCCTGTATCTGGAGCTGGCTAGGGAAACTTTGTCAACTCTTGTCAACAACTTCTTCTCCTTCTGTGTAACTGTTATTGAAAGAGTGTTTTGTGTAAAAGAAAAATTCTGATCAGAGCTGAGACAAAGGTGCATGCATATATTTGGAATATCACGTGTCTAAATTGTTACAGCACTCACTCAAGCTGTGGATGACTTGCTTTCAGGTCTTACTGAGTGTACTGAATACAGTAGGTGTTCAGGCTCTCATCGTTGTCCTTGCCATCAGAGTTTAAAAGACCTAAATTGTTATCTAATTAATTGTTGGAAATTCTTGAAATTTTTACAGGATTGAAAAACATGAGCAGTGCAGATGTGGAGAATTTGGTAGTGGTAACTATTTTCAGAAAACCTGCTTGGCCTTAACCAGATGCAATTGTTGCTTATGTAGTAATCAATCATCTGCTTGATTAGAAGCTGAATGGCAATCCCTCTGGGTAAACACTGAGAGCAGCACTAAGTGAGGATGTTCCTCTGAAAGCAGCTCAAGTCTGCCCTTTCTAGCTCCTGGAGTTGTATGAGGTTCAAAGCTGAATTTGGGACTGGATCCACTGCAAACTGGATGGGGCTGTAGGGTGGTGATGAAAACGTAGCTACTCTGCTGTCCTGTGAGAGGCAGCATGTGCTGCATGGGGGAGCAGCTGCAGGGGGAAGACCATGCTCACCTCATCTTCTGCTTCCCTACAGGACAGCTGGCTCTGAGATCCAACAGTTAGACGTGGTAGCAAGAGTGAAAGGGAGGAGGGACTGAAGGCAAAGACCTGCCTTAGAGAAACATCATGTGTCTTAAACACTTGTGTAATTATCTGCAATCTAGACCAGAAGGAGTAATGTCAATTCTATTACTTGGCTGGCCAGTTCTCCAGTTTTCCTATGCATGACTAGTTATAAAATGTTTTGGGTACTGCATCAAGAGGAGCAGACACTTGTCAATTCAGCTTGTTGTTGTCATAACTCCTTCTATGCACCATGTGTACTGCTTTCCATATTGTTCTTTGTGTATTGCAAAGATGTTGAAAAATCCCTTTTTAGTGCTGCTTATACATCTAAAAATGTGACACGAATTTGCAGCATGAAGAGATGGTGGCATTGCAGGCATGATGGGATGACAGTAAGTGGCAGAAGACCCGATTAATTCCTCTGGAATTGCTATTTCTTTGTGTTTCAACCTGTGTGGAGAATATTCTTAGAACAAAAGCTCTCTGCTCATACTTAGCCCATAGTAATATAAGCAGGCACATAAAATTCGTTATTCACAGCATAAGAATATTTGTTAGATAAGAGTACAGAAGACTGCCACTTATCTGGGGTCCAGCTCTCCTCGGCTTCAGTATTTCTCTGTTCATTTGTCATCAAAAAATGGTGCCACACGCATGCGCAGAAAACGCCGTGAGGGCAGACAGCTCATAAATATGTAAAGAAGCTCCACCCAGGAGCCACTGGTGTTGGCAAGGGGAGAGAGCTGGCCACATGGCCCGTCCTGTCTGGGATGCATTTAATGTGCCTTCCCACAGGGAGCAGCAGGCCAGGCCCCTGAGAGTCACAGGGGGAGAGCACACTGGCTGTAGGGTGGCAGTGCCACCTTCCCCGAAGTGGTGTCCAGGGGCTCGGCCCCTTCCCCAGCCAGCAGGGGGGAAGCTGATCACCTGCAGCCCCTCAGGACAGGACACCCCCATGAGCTCTCACCCCATCCCTGGTGACCATGGGTGGGTGAGCCACTCTTGCCTCCTGGGAGCTGCCATTGCCTCCCTGCTAGGCGTGGCAGGCCAGGCCTCTGAGTGGCACAGAGGGAGAGCACCTGGGGGGCTGCGGGGCAGGGGGGCTGGCAGTGCCGTGGCTGTTTGCAGCGGCACCTTCCCTGAAATGGTGTCCAGGGGTGGTGACCCTGGCTGTGGCTGAGGCTCTGCTTCATCTTCCCCCTCCACAGCCTGAGCCGGAAGCCAGCGGCTGTGGGCCATGGAAGGGGGCTGGGCGCTGCACAGAGAGGGGAAACTCTGGGATGACCTAGGGGAGTCGATTCATTGCACACGCCAAGGCTGGGGAAAAAAGGGGAAAAAAAAAGGTGGTTGTGGGGAAAAATGTCAGTTTAATAGTTGCGGCATCCTGTCCCATCCATCCTGCGGCTGTGGGGGGAGGGAGCTGGGACCTGGGTGGCCCAGTGGTGGTGGCNCCTCTGGAATTGCTATTTCTTTGTGTTTCAACCTGTGTGGAGAATATTCTTAGAACAAAAGCTCTCTGCTCATACTTAGCCCATAGTAATATAAGCAGGCACATAAAATTCGTTATTCACAGCATAAGAATATTTGTTAGATAAGAGTACAGAAGACTGCCACTTATCTGGGGTCCAGCTCTCCTCGGCTTCAGTATTTCTCTGTTCATTTGTCATCAAAAAATGGTGCCACACGCATGCGCAGAAAACGCCGTGAGGGCAGACAGCTCATAAATATGTAAAGAAGCTCCACCCAGGAGCCACTGGTGTTGGCAAGGGGAGAGAGCTGGCCACATGGCCCGTCCTGTCTGGGATGCATTTAATGTGCCTTCCCACAGGGAGCAGCAGGCCAGGCCCCTGAGAGTCACAGGGGGAGAGCACACTGGCTGTAGGGTGGCAGTGCCACCTTCCCCGAAGTGGTGTCCAGGGGCTCGGCCCCTTCCCCAGCCAGCAGGGGGGAAGCTGATCACCTGCAGCCCCTCAGGACAGGACACCCCCATGAGCTCTCACCCCATCCCTGGTGACCATGGGTGGGTGAGCCACTCTTGCCTCCTGGGAGCTGCCATTGCCTCCCTGCTAGGCGTGGCAGGCCAGGCCTCTGAGTGGCACAGAGGGAGAGCACCTGGGGGGCTGCGGGGCAGGGGGGCTGGCAGTGCCGTGGCTGTTTGCAGCGGCACCTTCCCTGAAATGGTGTCCAGGGGTGGTGACCCTGGCTGTGGCTGAGGCTCTGCTTCATCTTCCCCCTCCACAGCCTGAGCCGGAAGCCAGCGGCTGTGGGCCATGGAAGGGGGCTGGGCGCTGCACAGAGTGGGGAAACTCTGGGATGACCTAGGGGAGTCGATTCATTGCACACGCCAAGGCTGGGGAAAAAAGGGGAAAAAAAAAGGTGGTTGTGGGGAAAAATGTCAGTTTAATAGTTGCGGCATCCTGTCCCATCCATCCTGCGGCTGTGGGGGGAGGGAGCTGGGACCTGGGTGGCCCAGTGGTGGTGGCGGGGTGATGGGCAGGGCTTAACTGCATATTCATGAGCTCACTGTCTTTGTGAATCATGGCCTTCACGCCCTGATCCTGGATCCATGGGCCCATGATACCCGGGGGCTCACTGTAATTTAATTGATTGTATAAAACTGAGGTCATGTACTGTTGTGCAAAATTGGACATTACTAAAACCTGTTTCTGTTCCAAAGACTTTTCCCTTTTTGCTGTTATACTGTATTTTGCATAAATGCCATTCCCTTTCCATGCTGTACTTAACCTGCTGTGATCTGTTCTTCATAAACAACAGGCTCTAGTGGGTAATCTGCACACTTTCTTTTGCTGCCTAGTGCCATTGGGCTTGTTGCCATGGGCTGAGAGACTTGCATTCTTCATAGTTTTCCCCCAAGCAGTTGCTGAGGTTTTAAATGGGATCAGTTTCAGACAGATTAATATGAACATGAATAATGTTAATCCTGCCTTGGGGGTGTAGATTTGTGGGACTTCGTGGTATGTCTTACTATTTGCTGCCACCTTCCACTGTCTGGCTGTGGTTTCTTTTCCTCACAAGTCTGCATACAAGTCTCTGAGAGTAAGTCTCCTTGGAGAGTTTCTTTGAGTTTAGGGTTTCCAAAATGCAGCTGCTGGTGCTGTTAGGATGCAGCACGGAGTTTTCTTAAAGCAAGTGCATTAGTGAAACCTGTCTTCTTACAACAAGACCATTACATGAGCTGACTATCAGAGCAGTTCTCCATTTTCTGACAGCGTCAAGAACACTCCTACATCTGGTAATATAAGTTGGTTTGGAAAGAGTGATATACATTATGGTCGCTAGCCATAGCTTCATTCTGCATTATGCTGATGCATAGACTAAGTGCCGGATTCTACTCTTTGGACATAACAACCCCATGCACCCTATCGGCTGGGGGAGGAGTGGCTTGACAGTAGTGAAGTGGAGAGCGACTTAGGTGTAATGATTGACAGGAAACTCAATATGAGCCAGCAGTGTGCCCAGGTGGCTAAGAAGGCCAATGGCATCCTGGCCTGTATCAGGAACAGTGTGGTCAATCGGACTAGGGAGGGTGTCCTTCCCCTGTACTCGGCGTTGGTCAGACTACATCTCCTCCGGCACTTAGTCTTGTTAAACCTCATACTGTTGGAGTCTGCCCATTTCTCTAGCCTGTCAAGGTCCCTCTGAAGGGCCCTCCTACCCCAACTCATAGTATTCTGTGATGCAGCAAGGCCCTGTGTAGACATGTCCCACATTCCCTGGATGCTGTCTGTTACTCCATTATTCAGTGCTTACATTGTAGCAACAGTAAGCTCTCAAGGGCTAAACCTCTCCTTTCAGAAGACAAGAACACAGATTATCTTGCTAAATTAAAGAAACTCTTCATAAAGTATCTGGGATTTAATTGCTAGATGGTTTTGCCTTATTTTTTTATTCAAGACCTCACTTCTATAAAAGACTGTAGGTTTTTATGAGTACTGCTCTGCAGGTTTTTCTGCTACTTAAACGCTTGCTTTCTTCCTGGGGGTTTCATTGGGTTTCTCATTTGTGTGTTGTGCTAAAGACAACCCATGAATGGGTTAGGAGGTAACCACTTTGGTTATACATATATGGTATTTCTTCAAAGAAGTACCAGTCAAGAGAGCAAAGGAACAGAATCTTAGTTGGAGTGGACATACTTAAGGAAAGTGACAATGTAAGATCATTCTTAAGTTCCAAGTGTCACATTCTACATCAGAAGCAGAAAGTCTCTCTTGGGGACACTTCTGAACTAAAAATAGCATTCATCAGTGTGTGTGGTAGGAGTGCCCTTGACCATGGCTAAGATTCTTTTACTGTAAATCACTTCTTTCCCAGGATATATGAACAGTTAAAGTCCCGTGGAGTAAGCATTTCTTGAATGGTGCACAGACTTGAGGGAGGTGGGTACTGTGTAAAGCCCTGGCGGGAATATTTGCCCAGCACCATTTGTAAAGGATTAAAAATAAGCAGAGAAGAGAAAGACAAAGGGAAGAAAAAAACAAAGGAAAGGCTTGATTGAAGAATATCTGTGTGACACTGGCTTCTGCTCCCTGGGTTCAGACTAGATGACCTGCTTGCTTGGAGCTATTTATTTAGCTGTTTTTACAGTGTTTATGAGGAACACCTGGGTGCAGACAGGATTTGGAGCCCTGCCTTGTGCTGTGAGTGTAGGCAGTAGCTCTGCTGCCTGCCCTTGCCCTCAGTAGTGCAATTAAAAAACTGAATGTATTTTTTCTTCTCTCACAGAAGTATTGTTTTGAATGCAGAAGCAATGTTTTTCTTCTCCTCTCTGCTTTCCATTATGGAAGGATCCAGTAAATAGTTATATGTGTCTGAGATGGGATAGGAATAGGTTGCTAAATTCTTCATCTGAACAGGAATGAGAAGCTAGTCTGTTGCTTTTCCTGTGCTCATCCTAGTGCTTCTCCAAGGTGCTTTCAAGCCTTTCAGTAAACTCCCTCTTTCTGTAACTCCATAGAAACTGGTTGTCAGCTATAACAGAATTGCTACTTTGCCTGCTTTCTCTATCATATGTGCATGTGGTTTCTCTCTCACTATCTGGTTATTTTTGAGTAACAACCCCTTCATCCTCCTTTGTCAAATTAGCTATAAGGGGTGTTGCTTACTTGTCTAGAAGCCTTGGGCTGCTTGGGAATCTGATTCTGGTATTGACAGTGAGGTACTGAAGAAACAAAAAAAAGGCTTCTTTTTTCCCCACAGGTGCTTGAGGCAGAGTCCTCTGTCAATGACTACTCTTTTGATGTTTTCATATTGTAATGCATTTGATGAGAGCAGATTTGATCATATGGCTAGTATATTAGCTGCTGTTTGATTTCACACATGGTAATGGCAGGGTGGAATAGAGGAGCTGCTGCTACACTTTTAATTTGGGCAGTGGTGGCAGAACGATCTTTCTTGAGTTTGTCCCTCATGCTTTTTCATCCTTCAGTTGAGACGCAGGTGAGATGTCCTATCTGTCCATGAAAAACAGTCTTCCTGCACAATCTGAAATTTGGCAGCTTGGAGTGATTTAAACTGCAATTTGATTTTTTTTTGAGAGTGTAGATGTTAATGGGGAATCTGTTGAAGACCTCAAATGAAATGGGTTTTGTCTGATTTCTTATTGTGTTACTTACAATGGTCAGCTGTTGGACAGGTGTATGTTAGTTTGAGATGTCAAATTCTGTCATGTGGCTTTCCAGAAGAGTGGGCATTCTATAGCTGCAGCTTGATTAATTAAGATTGTATTTTAGTGTGTAAAACTATTTCCTCATGCACAGTGCTTAGCTTTATAAGACTGAGAACCAAGAATCAAACACACTTTTTCCAACATGTTTTGATAGTCAAAATTAACTAAAATAACTGAAGACTAGATCCATGCAGTAAACCTGTCATGCTTACACAGTTACTGTTCTGATAACAGTACGTATTTAAAAATCTCACTACTATGGGAGTGGTATTAGAATGAGATTGAATTTTGGGTTGAAGGTTTAAATTTCGTTTAGAAACAAAGCTCAACCCCAAAATAATTGGAAAAAATAAAAGTAAAACCACATATTTTCAAGATTCCTTACTATAGGTGTTCAGAAATAGTTGACATTTTAAATCAATTTAAACACAGTATTTAGAAACAGTACTGGATCAGCTATAGCTTTTACATTTCTTCATTGTCATCGCAGTCCTATGTAACTGATGAAAAGTATTGATTTCCTCCCCAGCCTTTAAACTGTGCAAACTCTAGGCTGTAGGCCACTGTTGTTATGCTGAGACCTGGTTAGGTATCATGATAAAAGGTAGCATCTCACAACATGAAGACATTCAGAAAAAGGACTTGCAGTGACTTTTGAGGCCCATTCTTTATGGGTAGTTGTCTGTCCTTTAGGACAAGGTCAGATAAGATTTAATTGCACCTGTTATCTTTAGGAGGGAAGTCCTTTGGTGCAGCAGTAAAATTTCTGGTTGTGACAGTGCTGTCAATCTCAGCTTTTTTTGCTTTTTATTTTAATGGCAGCATGGGTGAAGAAAGGGTCATGGGATACCAGTCCAAGGAAGAGCAGCGTTCCGTAGCCTAGCTATTTACAAAACTACTTCACTTTTATGGATGTAATGTGCTTGGCTTGCATAAATGTGTGTATGTCATTGGTAGCTCTCTGCTGAGATAGGTTGCCTAACATGCTCTTAGTTAATGCATCTATCCTAAATTTGTCAATACATTTTTTTTTTTACTCCTCTGCCAGGTACTTTATTTCTCTGAGGGCTTATGTGAAAGACTGCCAAATCACTAGTACTTGAATTTAAGTGCTGGCTGCACTGCATTTTTTTTTGGATAATATAACATGGAATGTCTTGCCCCTTCCCTGTCCTGGAATTTAGCTTTATTCCTGTTTAGCATTCTTACAATTAATGCTCAGCTTCTTGTGCTGTTGGGAATGCAATGCTGTGTGTGTGATCACCAAAGATAAATACTAAACACGAACTCAAGCAGTTTCATTACATTTGTTTTTAATGCTCAATTGATTAGATTGACCAGTAAGAAATACTTTCTAACTAGGTAATTGCTAATTATCATTATAGTACTTTTGAGAAATTTGCAATCAATTTTTTAATATATTGAGAGAATAAAATTGAACCTGCATCTGGCAGTGACAGTGTAGAAACATGGGTAGATGAGATTTCTGTTGATTTTGACTGCTAAAGGTGAATGCTTGAGGTAAAATTATTGATTTGCACTTTAGTAAAACCCAAGCTAAACATAATACACCGTGTTATAATTGCTCTTAGATCATGTTTTATGTGATATTCAAAGCCTTTTAAAAAACCTGTCATTAAGTGTCTGAACAAAATTTGCTGCCTTAGGGCGTTGAAGCCAGGTGTCAACAAGGGGGAATGACTGGTTTCGCTCTGAAGGATCCGTAATGAAGGGAACCATACAAACACCCCGTTGCTCTTCTGTGTGAGGAGGATTGCAATGGGAAATTGGCTTCAGTGAACTTGTTTGGAAATTCAGAGAATGGGCAGGATTTCTTTTACAAGTAAAAAATAAGAAGGCTGTTTCTGAAGTGGTCTTGCTTCATGGCTTTTTTTTTAAATGTATTGGAAGAGCCATCTTTAACTTATAGTAATGTAAGCATTTCTATACCATTTCAAGATACTGATGTGCACACTCAGCCACAGCTAAAAGTGTGCTTGCTAGAAAGGATTTTGGAACCTGTTACTACTTACCCTGATGGCTGTATGATAATGATTTACTTTTGTCTCAAGGGATGTCAAAGGCATCCTGAATTTCATCCAAATGCTGATCACTCAAAGCTGAGGCAAAAGCTGTAATTAGATTTGTTGAGCTAAATGAAATTATAATGCTGCTGAACTAATATGTGCATAAATGTTAAGACCAGTCTGCTAGATCGAGGTGTATCTATTCTTACTTGAGAGGTTTCATATCAAACCTAGCATTTCTGATGTCTTTCTGTTGAGAAGGAAGGAACTGGACAACTCTAGGTGTTCAGTTCAGCAGCAGAGCTTTAAATTTAAGCAAGAGTTAAGGCTGGCCTTTCCGTAACTCAGCTGGGATGCACTGGGACAACTATTAGCAGAGGATAGAATGAGCTGAGACACAACTGTTGCATCCCGTAACTAAAGTGTTCTTAGATGACTACTTTTAACTTCTTTTTCTGCCTGAATTTCAGCTAAAGAAGTTGGAGAAATAACCTTTCTCTGGCATGGCGGGGGGGGAGGTGAGAGAAGAAAAGATAAGTGTCAAAGGTAGTCCTGTGAGACCTCATTGCTCTGAAGCACATATTTATGATGCACCTGGGTTGGGACTTCCATTTGGATGCTGAATGACTACAATAAAAGTGGCTGGTGATAGAGTAAGAAATGAAATGCCTGCTCTTTGTTTTATTAAACAGGTGCAATGCCATACCTACACTGGATACTGCTGGTGTGTGACACCTGATGGCAAGCCCATTAGCGGCTCTTCTGTACAGAACAAAACTCCTGTATGTTCAGGTACTGTGGGAGTGGCTTCAGCAAATACTAACTGGATAACTGAAGAAGGTTGGGGCAAATGTATCCTCTTGAGAGAGCTTATTCTTTTCAGGTGATTTGTCCAGTTTACCCCGCTTAACACTGCAGTTTGGACTCTGGTATGTCCACCCAGTGGTTAGGATATAGACATTTCTGCAAAGCTCAGTAAGAAGAACCACAAAGGTAACAACCTGTGGTAGCCAAGGGAGGAGTAAATTGACATGTACACCAAAGCCAAAGATTTATATAACAGACGGGATAACGTTTTTTCCATGAGCCGTATTTTAAAGAGATGGTATTTTGTGGGACATGGAGTAATTTTTTATACGGAGTGATTTTAGTTAATTCATTAAGATGGTTTTGTGAGAAACTAGTAGTTTCTGGGATCCTGCTGTTTTAATGAATTTGCATCTTTCGATCATGTTGTTTAGCTTAGGATGCTTTTGTGTCTTGGGTGTGGACAGCACAACCACAAGCCAAAAGAGGGAGGTCTGGATCCAGGCTATTACTCATGTTTTTGTTAAGTGATGTGCTTCTGGATACTTAGCCTGACACTGTGTCATCCCATGGTTTCCTGAGACCAAATCCGCAACTGAATTTCAAATAGAGTAATGCTGTTTTTCTGTTTTCTCCCCATCATTCAGTATGGTAGCATATGGCCCAAACGGAATGAAACTGGGCTCTAGATTTTCATATGGCCCTGAGCAGTAGTGTACAGTCTAGCTTTGTGAGCTGTGGTGAGCAGTGCTGCTGTGGCGACACCATGCTGGACACAGGCAGGGGTGGGAAGCTGTTCTGTGCTGTCTGGGAGAATTTGAGGGCAAGACTAGAATTATGCTGCCCTCCTCACTTCTCTCCCTCTTCTCCCTTCCTCCCCAGCAGAAGAAGAAAGAAAATGTAGTGAGAGAGTAAGAGTAGTAAGGGAGTAAAATTTGTAGAGTGTGCTCCTAACATGTTCAGTGATGCCATGAAGGCACTGCCGCTGGCTTCATGCTCTGCAATCTGCACCTCATGGGGTTTTAATGTGTCTTCTCTCATACCTTGCAGTGTTTGCCCTTTAGGTGGGAGCATGACAGCAGTCAAACCTTGGGGTTTTTTTTTAAATTTTTCTCACCTTATTCAGTGTCATCTTGGCTGTAACGTGTTTTGTTGTAATAAGCGAACATAGTAACACACATAAGAGTTTGAGTGGGAGAGCTGTTTGAGAACTAGTGAGTCAATGTACCTTGAGGTAATGCTTAGTTTTTCACAGGCACATGAAAAGAAAAAAGATTAACCTCCTATTTTAGTGTAAGGTGAAATGCTACAGTAATTTGGCTTAAACCTTAGAATATGACTGCGAAGCCATTCTCGGTATATCATTTTGGTAGAGCATGCTTTAGTTTTGTTGATCTGTTAATTTAGTTCATTTTGTTGATCTGTTTATGAAATTGCTACAGGGTAGTGAAGTCATGTTGTATTGTAGGACACAGATGTTAGGCCTGTAATGACTAATGCTGGGTTTTTGCTTGCTGCCTGTAATTCAGTGGTAGATCTGTGATGCACTAATGTGCATGTGAAAATGCCTGGGCAATAGAGTTTACCTTTAGAGGTTGTCTTGACCGGATTCTTGGGCCTGTCAGAGCTGACTTTTGATCCATGTTGCCTGAAGGTGAAGTAATCACTGGAGATGTTTAGTAATGGTGCATGGAAGAATCAGTTTCCTGGTAATAAACCTGTTAAAAAGAAATCGTGCCATAGATTTTTATACACTTGGTAGTGGATTTCTTTGAAAAGCTTTTATTATCTGTTCAAGTTTTAGTAGAAAACTGTGACATAGCTCTAAAGTAGACTGCAGAAAAAAAGTGTAGAATCACATGTATTACGTAAAGATTTAAGTGATAGTAAACAACTCAGGATGTGTTCTATTCAAATACATGCTGGATCTTATTCAGTGTTCCATTTAAAACAGCTGGAGATGCTCAAGGGTTGGTTGAAATCCATTTTTGCAACTTGTCCCACTTAATGCCTTTCCTTTAGAATACTGTACATTCATTCCCTGCACACTCTTACCATCTGTTTTTGATTTGTTCTTCCTGACATTTGCAAATGAAAGAAGTGACTCTTATTGATCTTTCCTTCTTGCCCTTGGATTTATTCCAGGTTTCTTACTAGTGTGCTACTCTTTCAAATCACTAGGTTTTGAGCTCCTAAAGATTTTGTTTACCCTCATCCCAATCCCATTATCTTAATGCAGAAAACTTCCATATGCTTTACGTGTTGGTTGAAGCTGCAAGCTTTGGGTCCTAAACGGAGCTGTTGACAAGTAAAACAGATGCTTTATGGGTTGAGGTACTGACTGTATTAATGTGACATCACATGCTCTCTGTGATCATACAGCATCTAAATAGATGTCTCTCATTATTTTTTCTCCCCTTTAGGTTCGGTAACTGATAAACCATCAAGCCAGGGTAATTCAGGAAGGAAAGGTGAGTGGAGTCCTGTGCTTCAGCAACTTGTTTTGTAATAGCAGCTGCCCAGCCAAATCCTTAAGAGAGCTGATTGAGAACCCAGGTTTTGAGCTAAGTGTGCGGGAGCCATATGTGCCATTGGACCTTCCCTTCAGGAGGAGGAATAAGATGACTGTGTTCTACTCTTTGGAGTAGAAGAGGGTGTGCTCTACTCTTTGCTTGTCAGCTGAGTTGTAGTACAAGATAGTTATACTTCTCGAAGGGGTGACTGGCCCAGAATAACCTCTGCTTGCTCACCTTGAAGCAGCATACTGAGCACTTCTCAGGAAAATCCCTCGAGATTGGGAAGGCTGTCAATGACTAGTACTCTGGGAGATAGAAGTGCCAGTGTCATGGTTGTGGCATTGTATGTGTTGAAAGGTGGGATTTTTCTAAAAGTGCATAAAACCTCTGGCCAGCTGGAGCAGCACTGGATTAAACTTTAGCGGTACTTGGCAACCTCATGCTTGTGCACTAGCCATTGATCCTTACACTCTTGTCTTCAGTCCTTGCCTTTCCTGCACAAGGCATTAGATGGGTCCTTGTTCTTCTGTGGGTATGCATAGCTCTTCCCTGTTTTCTCTGATTTGCATCCCTTGTTATAGTTTTGGAAGAGCTGGCCACTGAAGTACAGTCGGCCCTCTTTCACTTCGCACCCCCCATATGTTGAGGATGAATACTATTTCTTGGGAAAAAATCCTGTTTTGATAACTGAAGCAGCAATTTTAGTGCTAACTCTTTAAACCAGTTATTCCTGACACTTCAAAACTTAAGAAAACACTGACTTTGATGCCAATACTTTAGTTTGAGGAACACCGTCCATGCTGGGAAGCCAATCCAATCCTGAAAACACTAAATAGGGATTAGGTTGCTATGTTCAGACAGTGATGCATTTTGAGCATATCTGCTTTCCAGTCTATTGCTTGTTCATAGTATCTTAGGAAGAGGTAGGGAAAAAGATGTAAGGAAAACTACTTAGTTAAGACTGAATGCTGAGCCTGCTCCTTACGTTAGATACGTGTCTGTAAACCTGTAATTACATGTTAGTGTACAATTGGAACCTGAATATGTTATTGTTCTGCTAATGCAGTCATTGCTAAACTAGCCTGAAGTATAAACAAATCAAATAGCTCTTGAAATTTACATTGTTTTTGAGTGGAGGTTGTTTATAGGCTTTTTACCTGAGTAGTTCTGGTCCATTCTTCTAGAATTGGAAGCAGGTAGCAATGGATTTTGAAAGAAACAGGAGCAAAAGGGAAAAATATTTAAACTTGATTTTTCCTCACCACTCTCTTTATGAACTTGGAAATTGAAACATGCAAAAAGAGAACTGTAAAGGCTATGAACGAATCTAAAATTTGTGATATAAATTGACTCTCCTTGGTGCTGCCTGTGACATCCTGTTTCAAGGATGGTATGCTTGGTCACGTGGCTGTGGCAGCATCCTATGCAGTAGCTGTCAAAAGGAAAATGTTTCCATTTGGGCCAGCATGCTTCAAGTAATCATGTAAACTTTCCATTCCCTCCAGTTCTGAATCTGTTCATATCTGTTGGAATCCCATGGACAAGCAAGTCTGGCCCTTTTCCATCATGTTAGAAAAATATTTATGAGCAGTTATGTCACTACCGGAAAAAGTAGTGCTTAATCTAAAAATGAATTTGGCTTTCTTATCAGTGCTTTCTCTTGGTTTAAGATGCTTTGATTCAAAATTCCAGTATCGAGTCTTGTAAGGAAGTCATAACCACAAACAGCCTGGCTTCCTTGAAGCAAGGTGGTTGCTGCGGGTCTGGCTTCTCTGAAGACTGGTGGCTAGCCAGCATGAACATAGCTGTTCTAGGTGAGTGTTCAGAAATATTTTGTAAAGATTGCACTTTGCAAGATGGCAAAAAGGGCAGGATGAGGAGAGGTCCAGCAGGAACTGGGTCAGTGATGACGTTTGTGTTGTAGAGGCACAATTTGGAAGCTTCTTATACTTCTTTGGGCAACTGCCATGTGACCTAGGAACTTTTGGAATCTTCCCACTGCACAGTAGACTTCCCTCTCTATCCCTGGATAAGAGTCTCTTAGTTAAAGAATGTTATCTAACACAGAATAGGTACTCTGAAGAGGAAAAGGAATAGCTAAATCTCTCAAAAGTGATGTCTTTTGTCCCATTTGTACAGGAATGTAAAATAGTGATGTAATAAACTTTGTGTGATGCTAGTGCCTTTCAAGTCTTCAGGACAAAACCAGTTTTTTGGGTGGAGGCTGCTCTGCCTTAGAAGTAGTGCAGATGGATAGGCTTAAGCTGTTGAGTAACAAATGAAGACTTTTCTAGCATATTAGCTCTCTTCAAAAGAGGCAAATTAATGTTGGAAGGAAGAAAAGGCTGATTATTGGTAGTAAGTATTTTTCCAAATGTTTTGGCCTCTTTTCCATCCTGTTTAGCCCTAATTTCTGGAGCTCAATACGTGTGATGGAGTACCAGAAGATGTGAGATAATGTGTGATTCCACTCACAGGCTTTCACTACTGATGAAAAAAACCTGAAATGGCTTTATGGTCATGTGGCTTGGCATGTAGTTCCAGAACGGCTCTATGGAGCTTTCAGGAGAGAACAAGCAAGCATGCTTTTTGTTTTTAAATTCAGGGCTCTGGCTATGCATACTTACATTACTGCTATTACTGTATGATGCAATGCCAGTTACTTGTACAATTTGCCTTGTAAGGTAATTTAAATTAAATTGACACCAAAATTTAAAATAGGCCACATTGATTTGTTCTGTGTCTGAGAAGTATCACAGCATCACAGTATAGATAAGGCTGGAAAGGACCTTGAAGATCATCTAGTCCAACCTATAATCCAACTAACCTATCCTCTACATCTAGATCATATCACTCAGCACCTCGTCCAAAGTGTCTGTTGCTGGAAGGCAGAGCAAACCTGAGGAGATGGAAGCAGTTTTGCATGAGGTGGAATAGGAACCTAGGCTCTCCAGAACGTTCCTGTTGGATGGACTTTGCAGCTTTTTTTTTACCATTTAAATTTACCATTGTTCTTTCTATGCTTAATTTGACCTGCAAATGAAGACCAAGTTCCCAGGACCTTTGTCAGGGAATATAATTACTCTTCTATGGGATTAGGATATTTAGAACTTGCAGATTTCAGTTGCCATCTCTTTTTTTGAATTCCAACTTGTTCCTTGTACAATCCTGTCTCATAGGGAGCTTTTTGAATTAATTTGCTCCAGTTGCTGCTTAGCTTGAAATGCCTGAGAGACTTGGAAAATGCATGCTGTCCTCTAGAGGTCTGGATCTCCCCTGTCTCTCCTGCTAGGATGTTATTAATATTTTAAGAAGCAGTGAAAGGCATCCTTGGAGCCAATATGACTGGATTTTTTCCCTGCCTAAAGAATGCAGAATATTCCAGCCAAAGAGAAATTGTACCACACTTTCGAAACAAAAGAGGCAAACATGAAACAAAATAAAGTTTTATTTTCTTTATCTGCAGAGTGCTGGGGCTTTAGCTCAAAGCTAGAGATCTAGCATATTGCAATCATGAGTGGTGTCTTACAGTCATGAAGAAGGTTTTTAAAAGTATGTAGGTCAGGAATGCGGGAGATGTAAAAAACAGCCATGTAATTGCTTATTTTGATAAAGTTGCTTGGTCTTCCTTCTTAAAACTGGAAGAGGAAATGCATTTATCCAAGTGAGGCTTCTGGTTTGTTACTCGTTAACTGTGCTGGAGACTATGTGAGAGGTGTTGATACGTACCATTTTTAAGTCAACTTGGAAAAACAAGGTAGATTTGGGCGGGAGTATCTTTCAAGTGTCAGTCGTGAAGTGTCTTGAATGGTATTAGTAATTCCCTTTTTCTTTTATAAAGTCTCTTGAAGTGCACAAATTTTCAAACTTGTCCTGTTTCCCTATTGCAAAAGCTGGCAATAGCATCTGCAATGCCTTGAACAGTAATTGGTGAAATCTAAGCTCTGGTGACCCACAGAAAACAAAGCTCAGGTTGACCTTTTTGTGTGCTCCCTATCCCTATCTTGCATGTAAATGTGACTCTTGTATGAAGCTACAAAAATCTTCCCTCAAAAATATTGCAGCCTACCCTGAGATTAGCTGAGCATGGTGCTAATAATGCCAAGGTTGCAGATTCTATCCCAGAATAGGTTGTTTGCTTAAAAGCTGGACTTGATAATCCTTGTAAGTGTCTTCCAGCTCAGAATATTCTGTGATTCAAAACACTGAAGTAGTTTGAGAAACCTAAGATGAGCAACTTGAAATTCCTATTAAACATGTAGAATTGGGTACTTTTTTATGGATTTAACTGTCACAAATTAGTTTCAAGACAGGCTTTCTTGGCAGAGAAGTTCTGTGCTGCAGTTGTGGGCAAGTTGGCCCATTCTGTGGCTCTCTTCGTGCTGTTTTCCAAGACCCTTACCTCCTGAAAATATTAAAGGCCTAGTTGTGCAGCCAATAGACTGAGAAGTTTCAATCAGTAATGAGCCATTTGTCTGAGTCAGTAATTAGGCTGAGCAGGGCTAATACTTTCCTCAGGCAAATCCAAGTGAAGGATGGTTTCTGCTGGTGTAAATAAATGGAGCCACTTGTACCTGGGGACCTGGAAGCCTTGTCTGCTAGTATTAAGAAGTCAGGTGCAGCTGGCACTAATTCACTTGACATCAGCTCACAGGAAGGTGAGCACGCTGCCTCCATAGTGGTTGTGTCTCACAGAAGACAGATAATATCTGGACAAAAACATCACGTTGAGATGTGACCAAAACCAGAGACTGGGACTTTAGCATTTGCCTTTTCCAGATGTTTCTGAATTCAACTAGGTACTGATCAAATCTGAAGCACAACTGTGCTGTTCACAGAATCACAGAATATTATGAGTTGGAAGGGACCCACAAGGATCTGCACAAACCAAGCTTCAAGTACCCAGTTATTCCTGCATCTCGGACCTCATAAATACTGAGAAAAGGCTGTGATGTCTTTAGCGGTTTGTGGAGCATGAAGGAAAGATAGAGAAATACTATGTGGTCTTCATCAGTAAGAGAAGAAATTCAAGTTTCCTGGGGAAGTATGAAGACAAGTGATGATTCTAACTGGTGAACAAGATCTTATGATAATTTTTTCACAGAACATTAGCAGGTTGCAAGTATGCACTTCTACTCAAACAATTCTTCTTGATCCANGCAGCTCAACATCCTTCTTAAACTGGGGAGCCCAGAACTGGACACTGTATTTATTCTACACTGCTTATTTAAAAATAAATTTAAGTCTGTATGAAGGAGAATTTTCAGGTAAATACTGTTTTCTGAACTGTTTAATTTTGTCATGTAATATTCTTAGACTAGGCCTGATGTGTTTCTGTACGGTCTTTTATGGATAAAATATACATATATATTAAAAATGTGTGCAAACCATTTGATGCTTGTGGCCAGAGCTGCGTATGTAGTGTAGCTATGTGGAAAGTCAGCCTGTGCTATGTGTATATAGTAAATCTGCTTACTGAAAGCAACAGATTTTCTCTGTGTGTGCAACATGAGTGCTCCAAGTCTTTTAGAAGTGCAAAAGCTTGATTTGTCCTGCTACACACAGATGGTGATAGTTTCTTGATCTGTACTGTTAAAATTTAATGGAGTTAGGAAATAAGCTATGGGAGAAACATGACTGTGTGTTATGAAAAACTGGGATAAAAACTCAGGTGGCTAGAGAAGCTCCTGGGAGAAATTAGTGCAGCAAAAACTGTCCTGTAACAGCCCAACTGGTCTGTAAGTAAAAAATTTTGTATATGGAATTTGTAGCACGTAAGATTTTGGTTAGCTCACATTTATATTTCCTAGCAAACTTAGCAGTGGATTTGAAGCTTGCTTGTCTATTATGGAAATAGTTCTATAAAAAGTTCTGTTGACTTAATTGGTAGGTTTGCCAATTTGTAGATACTGGCTTACTGGAGAGGTCCCAAAAGATTGGAAGTTGGCCAATGTGATATCTATCCATAAGAAGGGTAGAAGGGAGGACCCAGGAAATTATAGACCTGTTAGCCTGACCTCGGTGCCAGGCAAAATTATGGAGCAAATCATCTTAAGGAAAATGATGTTGCACCTCCAGGAGGGTAAGGAGATCCGACCTAGTCAGCATGGCTTCAGGAAAGGAAGGTTCTGCCTGGCCAATCTCATTTCCTTCTATGATCAGGTGACCCACCTGGTTGATGAGGGAAGAGCTGTTGATGTGGTGTACCTGGATTTTAGTAAAGCCTTTGACACTGTCCCCCATAACAAACTCCTGGTGAAGCTGGAGGCTTGTGGCTTGGATGGGTTTACAGTGGACTGGATCAGGAGTTGGTTGGATAACAGAGCTCAGAGTGGTGGTTAATGGTGT
>WEKX01012335.1:187100-214253 GCA_013390025.1 Pitta sordida | reverse complement strand
AGTCTGGAGAAGAGGAGGCTGAGGGGAGACCTTATCGCTCTCTACAACTACCTGAAAGGGAGGTGTAGCCAGCTGGGGGTTGGTCTCTTCTCTCTGGCTACCAGTGATAGAACAAGAGGACACAGTCTTAAACTGCGTCAGGGGAGATTTAGACTGGACATTAGAAGGGACTTTTTCACAGAGGGTGATCTCACAGTGGAATGGGCTGCCCAAGGAGGTGGTGGAGTCACCGTCCCTAGAGGTGTTTAAGAAAAGGTTGGATGATGTACTTGGTGGCATGACCTAGATATTAGGGTAGTGTGTTATAGGTAGGATGGTGTGTTGGTAGCAGGATGGCAACAGGTTAGGTAACAGGTTTGGCTAGGTTAGGTAATAGGTGATAGGTTGGACTCAATGATCTCTATGGTCTTTTCCAACCTTACTGATTCTGTGATTCTGTGATTCTATTCAGAATTTTCTGGTTCCCATTGCTGTCTCTATACTGTATATAACCTAAAAAATTGTTGATTAAATTAAAAGTAAATGTAAGTCTAGAAAGCAAGGCAATTTCACAGATGTGGCAGATTATAGTTTGCCAATATTACAGATTTTAGAAGATGGAGAAAATCCAGCTTTTAACTCGGAATTGTGATCAATTTTTGTGAGAACAGAGGAATGCAATTTTACAATACTGTGTATACTGGATCACTTTCTAGGATAGAGCAGTGTTCTGAGCAAACAGATTTTTGAAATATTAAAGTCTAGAAAAAATCAACCTCAAATTTGTTCATACACAGTATCTTTTTGGGACCCCACATCACTGACTTGTCTGAAGTTACTCACTTTTCATCAAGACTTCTTTGTGGGCCTCAGAACATATGTATCAAATTTGAGGCTGAAGAAAATTTCATTGGCGAGTGTAAACAGAAAGCAAATTCTGTTTTAAAGTATATTTTGTTTGATACAATGCAAGAATTCTTTCATCTCTAAAGCCACAGTTCGAATTGGTAGCTTAGTCTATATAATATGACTTAATAAAATTGTAGTTTACAAGTGTTATTATAGCAATCTACAGTCAACTCATGTCTGTAATGTCTTAAGGACAGCTGTAAAGGTTTTTAAATTATTAAGTCACAGAATTGAGCAGTCTGGTGAGTAGATCTAATAAGCAGACTAAAAATTGGTTAAGCAACATCTGTTAAGATATTAACTGTTTATGTGCTATACATGTATTTCTCGTGTCTGGTCAATTACAGCTTGCAGAGAAATGGAATAGATTTGGGGTCTGTGAGATGTCTCTGTTGTTTAAATACTTTATATCTGTGGCCTCAACACCTTTTTTTTAACAGTTGTTGAAATTATTCTTCCCATGCTCTATAGAATCTAGACATCTGAATGTTAGTGTTGTTTTCTTTCAAATCAGTGTAATGCACCAGGAAATGTCTTTTGTCGTGGTGCAGGTGTTTGGTCGAGGGGTTGGAAGTGCTACTTTCCTTTCAATTCCTTTGCCGTATCAGCTTTGTCAAAGTTCTTCTAGAAGAGAGATAAACCATGAAACAAATGGGAGAGGTTGAGTGCGTGCAGATCATGTGTGCTTGTAAATTAGGTATGGGGAAGTGGGAGAGGCAACCCTCATGTTTGTTCAAGTTCCTGAGACAGCACCTCTGGGAATTTAAGCTTCTTTAGAACAGATCTAGCTGGAATAATAGCTTCCCCCTGTGTGCTCATCTGGGTTTTTGTTCTGTGATGACAGCAAGGGAGATGCATCGCAAAATGCTTTGATAAAGGCTAGGGATGGGAGAAGTCTTCCCCACAGACTGAATTTCTATGGGCTATGGCTTTTATGTCATGTCATTGTGCTCAGCTTGCTGCTCACTTTGATGGGACCTTTAGGTGCTACAGAAAGCAATTTGTATAAGGACTTCACAAGTTTTGTCGACTGTTCAGCTGCTCAAAAATATGCCTTTAAATGACGATGATTCTTAAAATTAGTTGTCTCTGGTTCATTTTGAACAGTCCATCTGTAGATGTCTGGCAGTCTGTAACTTTGAGGAATGACCTTCATCTTAAAATAAAAATATTTTAATGTTGATAATGTGTTGTCACTTATACCCTGTGTACATTATTGAGATGCTTTGTTCTATAGGTACAGAATTCCTTCTGAAGCATGCTAGATTCCTTGGAGTTCCTCTCAGTACTATTCAGTTACACTGTTGGTCTATTTCCCTCTGTTCTCTGTTCCTTCCCTCATATAGAAAAACTATTCCCTTGGTTTCATAATCAAATACAAACCCTCCTTTGGACAAAATTCAGATCTGGGGTTAGCTAGGTGAGGCAATATACATAGTTAGAGAGCCAAGTTGTGCCCACTCACTAAAGCTCTGAACCTCTTCTCTTTAATGATCCAGGGTAAGGGAGAAAATCCTGCAGAAAGAAGCAGTGGAAAAAGCATTTCCCCCTGCTTTTTCTTCATTTGAACACATGCAATACAGGCATAGTAGCAAGGTATCCGTTCTCTTTCCCTGCAAGAAAATGAAAAGGCATATTGTAAGCCGAAGGTTAGTCTGGTTGTCAGCCAGGAATTAGCCCTCTAAAGGAGAAAGGGAGAGGGGCTGGTGCAAGAAGAGCCTGAGAATGAGGAGCTGGAAGGGGTAAAATACACTGAGATGTGTTGAATGCACATGGCTAGAGGTGGAAGGGCTCTTGTGCTTCCTCCGTGTGCAGGTGTTGGGAGAAAGGAAGGCAGCTTATGATCTTATACACAGGCATGTGTCTGGGAGAGCAGGGTCAAAAATTTAGACTATTTACTTAATCCCTTGGAACGGTTTTTTCTCTTCTGGTTTTGTGTTTACAGACTGCCTTACAGGGGACACGTGTGGTAATTAACACATGCAGCTGTAGGGCTTCAGCCATATGCCTGAATTTCAAATGGCCATTGATCTAGGAAATTTACCATCTCCTTCCCCCACTTATAGGCCTTGAAGATGTGGGGGGGTTTATAGAGTCTTTACCTAGAAGAGACCAGAGCTGGAAGGAGAGGAGTGAAAGAGAATGTGTGATATCTGAGAGAGAGGGAAGAGAGACTGCTATTGTAGTTACACTGTTCGTGCCCCTTGCCCCAGGTCACTGTATATTTCCAGGTAGCTTCTAAAATGTTCCCAAAGCTGGGCATCTGGTGATTACTGTACAGAGCTTAAATAAAAATGAATACTTTTTTTCCTTCTCAAGCAAAACAGTCCAAGATCAGAATCACAACATCCTTGTGGGCATTTAAGATGTGCTCCTTTTCTCACGGCTGCAGGCACCTGGGCTCTTACACAGTCTGGAAGTGTCAAGGTGGTAATTGTTTGTGGACTCTGAGCAGCCTTTTAGGAGAGGTATTTGAGGAGGGGATGTCTATTGGGTGGGAAGCTGTGCAGAAACAGAGAATACTTCACATCAAAGCAGAAGCTCTTAAAAAAAGACGTGATATATTGCAGGTAGAATAAAACCAGAGAGGCTAAACTAAACAATCATGTGGTGGTTGTTGCTTCTGCCAGCAGTGATCAGGCAGCTGTTGACAGTGCTACAGAGCTTTCTGCAAACTTCTCTCCAAGTCTGGGGCAATGTCAGGTGCTAAAAATCATGCTATCAGATACAGTGCCTTAAGCAAAATATTTTTTGTGCAGAAGCTTTTTTGCTGTTTTATTTTAAATGTCACTCAAGGTGGTGAGCCATAGAGAAGATGGCTCAAAATGAGGATAATGTAGCTTAAAATCTTGCAGCATCTAGAATACTTGTGGTGTTTACAGGGTGAGATAAAAACATATCCTTCTACCAAGTGGGAAGGTTTAAAAAGGAAAACATCTATTCCTGTACTTCTCCCTCAATCATTTTTTAAACAGTGCAGGCTGTTAAAAAAAATCGTATTGCTGATTCCTTGATCTCATCACTCACTCTACAGTGTCAATCATTCTGACACTTTGGAGGTGTTTCTGCTTTGGATTAAAAAAAACCAAAAACCCACCACCAAAAAACTCCACACCAACAAACATTCCTAATAGTGTATACTCCAACTCTTGCTGAAGAGGGAGTGTGATTTACCTTATAATATTCTAATCTGTTTTAATGTGTTCTGCCTCTTCTTTCCGGTTTCCCATGTGTTGTCATAGCTGATCTTATGCCACTGAAATTGTTGCTGGTACATCAGAAGAGCCATGCTCTAGGGTGGTTGCAGATTAATGTCTTTAGCTGTGCAGAACATTGCTAGCAGCTGTGAAACATCAGACTGTTATGACCAGCAGGCTGTGATCCTGTCAAACTCACAAGATGACTAAGGCAGAGTCTGGGAACTATTGCAGTGAGTATTGGGGAGGGTGAGAATAATAATCCTCTGAAAATGGGGGGAGGACATGAGGGGACAATGTCCTCACAGCTTGACAGTTATTCCATTTTGATCCAAAATAAAGATTTTTTTGTGCAACTCCAAACTGGAAATGGTCTTAAAGTAACCTGACCTTTATTATCTCCTTCACCTTTTTAACAGATAAAGTTCAAATCTTACCTTGGGTATTTATTTTTCCCATTACTTCCAAAACTTTGACGATACCTGTTTTGCCTTTTGGAAAGGAATTTGACTGTGAAGTCTGAAAACTGTAAAACAGCGTAAGGTAAACCTGTGCACAGTGACAGGTCTTTTCCATTTAGGCTTCCTTGCATTTCACCTCAGAAATACTCTGTTAAACTAAAATCTGATCATCTGCTTCCCTAACACATATCTTATGTAGAAATTGTTTCAATAGAGATCATTATCTCTGTGTTGGACTTTGGCCCAAAAAATGAACTTGGAATTCTAGTTCCAAACAACAGTTCTGTGTGCAGGTTCCTTGTTCTGAATTAACATCTGTATTCAGGCTAGGTGAGAGTTATTGCTGCTTCTTGTCCAAAACTCCAAGCCTCCAGAATTGGAGTAGACTGGTTAAAACTGAGGTTTGCTGTTTACAGTTTGGAGATGAACTGGCTGCAAAGCAGAAATCTTACTTCACAGGTTTTGAGGTTTGGAATCCCCCTTTTATTACTCACTAGAACAGAAGAGAGAGATCAGACAAACTTGTGGTTCTCTGCTGTCCTCCTAAATTATTTGATTGCACTATAGCTGGGATCCTTGCTTGAGAAAGGAGGAGAGCAAAGGGTGAGTCTCAAGTTTTTGAACTAGGTGAGTGTTCTAAAATAATGGCTTTAATAATTTTAGGGTACTTTGTTTTCTGTTTAGAAGCATGCCCATATGTGTACCAGGAAAAATGTTATTTGGAATGCTACATTTCTGTGAGTGTGTTAAAAACTTTTCACAAGTAGTGAAGCAAATCTACATCACCATGAAGTTCCCAAACAGGTCATCCTAATTCTCTGAGCTTTATGTGTGCTGCTTGTTCCTATAACATGTTTCTGCATTGACACCAAAAATCCCTAAGTGTTACCACTGAAGTGGTAAACTGTAACGGTTCAGTTTAACTGCCTTGTCTTCCCTGCAGCAGTACTAGCAAGATGTTTTTTCTTCTCAGGAAGGTGTGCAGTAACTTATACATAGAAGTGATTCAGGTATTTTAAGTGGTAATTACTACAGGGCTTGGTTTAACCTGCTAAGTACAAATCTGAATCTGAACTTTCCTGGAGTCAGGGGATGTGTTTGGACATTTTGTTGATTTGACCTAGTATAGTGCAAGCTCTGTGGACTGGGATTCTGCATCTTCCCAAATATGAGATATTCAGGGCCACTTTTAAATAATATCTAATTAAAATAATATAAAACTAGATCTCATATTGAGAGAAGTGTCTCCAGCATTACATCTGAAGGGTAATATCTTGCTATGTCTTTATTTTTCAAAAGAAGCTCCTTAAATGCTTAAAAGCCACAAAGAATTAGAGGTTAGAGAGCAGGTTTGTTTTGGCTAATTACTGAAGTACCTTGAGAACTTATGCAATAAATAAGGGCCTTGGGATTTAGCGAGATTTTATCTGAATCTTAAGATTCAACAGTTTTAAAGCCCCTGAATCCCAGAGACTAGAGCATTATTTTGAGTGCTCTCCAGACCCCTTTTGACACATTTGCTTTTCAAGGACCAGGCCCAGGAAGAGGGAGCTCTTTGTTTGTGGGCAGAATAAACTCATTGTACACCCAGACAATTAACTCTTCAATCGACTTGCCAGCCTCTGTAAAGCACTCCACTCCCCTTTCTGTCTACCTCCAGTTCTATTCAGACACTTAAGCACACCAATGTTTTTTTTATTATTCTGAAAAAATCCTTCACAAGAATAGTTGGAGCAAATCAACATTGTCCTCCCAGCAGCATTTATCTCCGCCTGACACTGAATGTGCCAATCAAGAATCAAAAAGTCAAACAGAGGAGGCTTTGAATTTTGTCACAGGGGTCAGAGTTACTTCCAGCTGTCTGTGCCTGGGATAGACTTTCTTGCAGAGTGAAGAATTGTGCTGCCAAACAAACACACTGATTACATTGGACCACGAAATCCTTGAGGCTTGAGTGGCTTTTTTCATGTTGATGCACCTGCAAGGGAGATGTGAGAAGGAAGTGGGGGGAACTAATGCCTTCCAGAAGGCACAGAGGAAGGCTCCTCATCATATCTGGAATGCAGGGCTGAAGTGAAGGCTGCCTGCATACATATGGCATACAGAATAGTTGATGTAAGAAGAGAAAAATTACTGCAGTGACAGCGCAAGTCAACCTTGGCAGTTAAGAGATCAGTAAGCCATACAGAGTCTTTGCATGTTTAGCACTTAGGCATATTTTCCCCTTTATTTTGGTCCATGTCCAGGTGTTTGGGGGTGGTTATATCCAAAGGCAGCACATTGTTACCCTTTCTTAAAATAAAGGCAATAAAGATGAAGAACTTGCTTTTGCTGATTTGATTTTAAAAGTTGCAGGTTTTTGACAGTTGTTAAAAAAAATGCATAGAAGTGGTTGCATGTCCATGCATAAAAGGGGTTGGACGTGATGATCTTAAAGTTCTTTTTTCAACCTAAATAATTTTATGGAAAGGAATGTGAAAACTTGGCGGGGAAGTCTCTTCACTGGTGTGTTTCTATTTCAGCTTCTTGGCAAGAAATTATCTTGACTGTATTGTAATAATTGTATTATATTGTAAGAATTTAATATTTTTTGCATGAATGCTGACTTTCTGCACTTATATTGGCAATATGTATATCTCTCTGCATAAAAGTTGCAGAGATTATGTATTAATTATGACTTGCTGAAATTATTTTATTTGGTGTAGGGAAGGATTGTGATTGAGGTAACAATTTGCTTCTCACCTACAATACTGAAAGGAACATGTATTTTTTTGTGTAAGACCCCCTGTAGTGCAAAGACAAGTTTTGTTGTCTTTTTTTAACACTTGAAACAACACCCCTGGACCTGAGTGTAATAGATATGTCAAAGTTCTAAAATTGCATCTTCAAGGTTCAGGAACTCTACAGATACAGGAAGCCTAGTAGACCTGGCAGATCTTTACTCATCTGACCCGAGTTACTAAAGCTGCAGAAATGAACATGTATGATTTAAGTCCCTCGGGAATACCAAAACCTAGGAAAGCTCTTTTCCACTTCTGTTGGCTTGACAGATTTGCTGAAGGTGGGCTTTCTTGCATCAAACAGGACATCCTAAAAATTTGCTCACTGTCCTGGCTCTCTGTCCTCTATGTTGCCTACTTAGCTTCAGCTGTGCTCTCTAATGGCTCAGCCAAAACCAGATGGTGGTAAGTGAAGAAATGATACTGGAAGAAGGTTGCCTCCTCACAGAGCAGAGCTATGCACTTAAAGTTGTCATCTGCTTATTCTATTAGGCTGACTCAAGTCTAGGAGGTATTGATGTACAAGCTCTAGACTTACAAAAAAGACTAGGTTTTGTATAAGGCCTGGATTGTTGACTCCATAAGCACCCATGCTCTTCAAAATGGAAGAAATGCTTATGGACTGTCTCATGGATTCTACTGAGAACACAGTCTCCCATATCACATCTCCTGCCCAGTAAAATACACCCACTCCAAAACTTATCTGTTTACTTGCATAATCACATTTACAGACCGAGAACTCTATGCTTCCTAAGCAACCTCATCCTTCAGTACATCACTTTTCTCTGCTAACTTTTCCCTTTTCTTCAGCTTCCATTAGGTGGCTTGAAATAAGAGTGGTCATTCACAGCAGCAGGCAGTTGCTTCACATTTTTCCACAGTAATTAATGGGGTTTTTTGATGTCAGGGAGTTTAATTTTCTCCTGACATAACTCAAGTTGCTCAGGGCCTCAGTGCTTGTCATTCAGTGTAAAAAGATCACTTTAACAGTTTTCATGAATTGAGTCTCTTTGTCCCCCAACCCCTATGTATGCTGCAGTCACCAGATGTGGATACTTGCTAGGTATGCTGCAAGGGTAAGGCTAAGGGAGGGGAATCCTGGGGAGAGCACAAAGAATTTTTGCCCAGCACTATCAGTAGATCAGCACATGCAAGTAATTGTCCCTGTTCTGAATTATTGTCAGGCTAATACAATAAAAACTGTTCTTGCTTGTAAGCTTTTGACAGTAGTGGTGCAAGTGGGCTTCTGGTTTATAGCCATGGTATTTTAATGTGAAAATGGCTTCAGGAGGCTTATTTCTACCTGCCTATTATTTCACTCTTACCCTGTGGCAGGATAAAAATACCATTTTAAAGTTGACAGCAATTGAGCCAGAAAAATCTGTTTCACTTTTGCAAGTGTACCCTAGAAAAAGGAGATTTACCAGAGAGGAGTGTTATGGCTTTAAAAATCTTTTGAGTGCTACTGCCTGTGTTTGGTGGTCTTGAAAAAAGAAAGTGGGCATTTATGCTGGGATGTAAAACATGGAATAAAAGTATGCCAATGAACTCTTCATTAAGGCTCTGAAAGTATTCTGCAATCAAGGGAAATGGTTCTGCATTATATGAGTTCCTGATCTGGAAGCATTGCTATCTAGAGGGATTAGGAAGTAACACTTGACCTCTTTGATCTCTCTGTTTGTGACACCCCGTGTATAAGGAACTGTTGCAGTTACATGCCTCTTCTGAAAGTGTGGAATTTAATAGCTATTTCAAAAAAGTATAGATTGTACCCAGTGAACATACTTTGTTAGCTTTGTAACCAAGTAACAATATCCTGTATATCTCATATAATATGACAGGAGACTGTAGACCTCTGAAGTAGCTTGGTTTTTCTGTTCTATGTTGAAATACGTCTTTACTTAAGGAATATAAAATGTTTGTTCAAAACTTTCAAGTATGTAAAATAGAACTTATTCCTTGTTTACAAGGAGCAAGCAGGCCAGTGGAACAAAGTGTTTAGTGTGATGAATGGAGTATTGAACGAGAGGAAAAATCAAGTAAGAGTAGACAAGTATGAGGGTTATTTTTCTGTCCAAAGGGAACAGCAGTGAAACTTCTTGTCATAAGCTACTTTGAAACACTGAAACCTACTGAGAATTCTCCAGTTTAAAAAAAATATTTGGTAGTTTCAGAGTAAGAAGCTGGCACCTGGGAAGTGAGCCTGGTGCCTTTAATGAGGTGCAATTTTTGTCTTTTACGTGACTATTTCATGACTTTTAAAAAATAATCAGAAATATCCCTGGCTTTTGATTTTTGAAAAATGGTGAATGTAATTACAGGGCTCTTGTCTATTACATTTTTTTTCTTGTATGTGTGATGAAAGATCTGTACTTGGTAAAACATCAGGGGAGTAATTATAGTTCCCTGTATTTTCAAAATCCTTAATACTGTACTGGGTGCTGCTATAATGTGGACTTACTGACAATTTGGCCTTAGTAACCCAGTAAGGAAATGATTGTGTAATTCACTGAGATTTTATTAAGATTATTTTAAATAGTAGCTTTGAATTGAGGGGTTTATTTAATACTCTCCAGTAGCTTAATGGCTATCTTCATACAAAAGCTGCTGCAAAATATTCTTTCTTTAAGAAGAATGTACATATTTCACAAATACAGCTGCTGTCTGTGTTCTTCACACATACACGAACCTAAAAGAACCTACTTGAACCTTAAGCATCCTTAGTTCTGCCAAAGTTCACATAATGGTTTGGATAAAGTGCTGTGGCTTGCATCCACTTCTAATTTTTCCCCATTGTTGGCTTCTGGGTTGCTGCTTTGAATCTGAAAAGCAATTCTGTAATTAGTTGGTGCAGAAGCATTCATGAGAACAATAATAAGAAACTTATTATCGTACTGGTAATTTTTTTTAGGCCAGGTCTCTTCCTGTTTTGTCTAACTTCAGAATTATTCACCTTTCCAGCTCTATGAGTGTCTTCAGCAGTTTTGGGTTGGTTTCTCAATCTGAAAATCCAATCGTGCTAATTACGTACTATTCTCTGCATTGTTACTGTGTCAACTGTCATCCTGAGTAAATAACAAGACATAGCTGTGGCTTCTGGAATCTTGGAGAAGCAGAAGCAGAGTAGCCTAATCTACCAAAATAAAAGTGAAGATCAGCTATTTACTTTTATCCAAAGATTCTTTAAAGGGCAGAATCTTCCTCCTTGTAATTGAAAAAATATTCTGGATTTTTTTTTCCAAGTCAATTGCTCAAACTTTAAGAAAAAAAAAGGTACTGCTTATCCATGTATCTGGTAAGGGCCAATAAGAGGAAAGCTGAAAACAAGAGTTGACTGAGGAATGGTAAGTATTTTTTCTTTAAGGTGTTTTTTGTTATGTTTGCAGTTAAGCATAAAACCAAATACAGTGATGAAGAGGGGAAAATGACAACAAAGTGTCTCTCACTCATTATTGTCAATTTCTTTACTTCAGTAGATCTCTCAGGTTGAAATGGAATTATCAGCACATTTTTACCTTCTGGGAATTAGATTACTTTATGTGGAAATGCATAAAATTAATGAACTGTGGAAGAGGTGTTCAGGCTTTTGCTCACTTTATAAAGCTGCAAATGCAGGAAAAAGTCTACAAGCATCTGTTTTCCATCTCTACCCTTCCATTCCCCATCAAATGGTCTCTTTCTTTTGTAAATGGAACTGATATATGGGAGAGCTAAGGGGAGTTATTGCTACCTTTGTCCCATGTACTTTTCTTCCAAATACTGTTTCTGCCGTGCATCTGTTGGCCATGGAGATGGAGGCAAGCCTGACTTTTCTGTCATGGACTCCTCTCTCCAACGTATTTTCAGTGTGTAACTTTACATTTTAGGTTTACTACCCATTTTGATGCCTAGATTCATTTTTTCCCATAGCACGTGCAAAGAATAGTTGCAAGTTTTAAGTCTCTATTTTTCAAAAGAAAAAAAAACAAACCACAACGATTCCAGGTGAAATAGCTGGACCTTGGCTGGGTGCCAGGCATCCACCAAAGCCACACTATCACTCCTCTCTGCAGCTGGACAGGGGAGAAAATATAATAAAGCTTCATGAGTTGAGAGCAGTTCATAAAGAGATCACTCACAAATACTGTCACAGGTAAAACAAACTCATCTTAGGAATATTAATCAAATTTATTACTAACAAAATAATAACAGGATTGAGAAATAAAATTTTAAACCCATCTTCCCCCTATCCCTCCTTCTTGCCCAAATTCTACCTCCTCTCCCCCAGCAGCACAGGGAGATGGGAAATGAGGGTTATGGTCAGTTCATCCCAGATTGTTTCTGCCACTGCTCAGGGAGAGGAGTTCTTCCTCTGATCTAGTATGGAGCCCCTCTCACGGGAGACAGTCCTCTGTGAACTCCTGCAATGTGAATCCATCCCATGAGCTGCTCCAACACCAGTCCCCCACAGGGCCACAGTTCTACCAGGAAATCATGCTCCAGCATTGGGGCTCCTCTCCCCACAGGTGAGCAGGTCCCTGCGAGGACCCTGCTCCAGCACAGACTTACCACAGTTTCACAGACTCCTTTGGGCATCCCCCTGCTCTAGTGTGAGTCTCTTCCACAGGCTGCAGGTGGATCTCTGTGGTCCCATGTGGCCCTCCATGGGCTGCAGGGGCACAGCTGTTCCAGCGTAGTCTTTACCACGGGCTGCAGGTCCAGGTCCAGTGCCTGCAGCACCTCCTGCCTCTCCTCCACTGCCTTGGTGACTTCACAGTTCCTCTCCCATGTTCTCACTCTGGTGTTCTCTGACTGCAATTACATCTGCACAATAACTTTTTTTCCTTCTTAAATATCTTATCCCAGAGGTAGTACATACCACCATTTCTGATTGGCTTGTCTTTGGCCAGTGGCAGGTCCATCTCTAAATAATTAGGATTTATATTTCCTGTGGAACATTTTTTGGATGAAATGTTTAATTCTGTGGTCAGAAAACATAAAGCGCTCTTGCACCTAAGTTATTTTTCCACAATTTTGCCACTAGAAGGTATTGTCACCACATTACAATTAATGGTGCAGAAGCATTCATGCGAATTACAATTAAGAGTACACCATGATGTAGTCAGATTTGCCATTGACCATCCCTTTCTAACAGCTCTGCAGTGAATGGTGGTGCCAGGTTCTGCGCAGGTAAGTTTCAGAAGAGGAGATTTTCTTTTGAACAAAAGCAATGAGGAGAAAGACACAATGTGACAACAATCTCCAGATCACTGCTGTATGAGGAAATGGCCTGTGTGAAACTAAACTGACCTGAAACTAAAAAGGCAACTGCCTGATCAGTGCAACAAGGGGACACTACCAGGTGATACACACCAATGGCTTGTGGAAGGAGGGGGAGGCTTTTTAAGTCTAAGGATAGCACTTGATGCATGTTTTATGTAAAATGTTATTGCATAAAATAATCTTGTTCTGTCTGTCTGCTTTCTCTTCTGGACTTGGCCGGGCCATGTACAAATCCCAATCATTCAACAGTACTGGAGAGTAGATAGTATTTACCTCAATAATGGTAGTTTCTTTTCGTTTTTTTTTAACTCTCAATTCAGATGATGGTTCGAAGCCAACGCCTACCATGGAAACTCAGCCTGTTTTCGATGGAGAAGGTAAGAACATGCCTTAAAATAACCAAAAAAGCTACTTCCCTCTCTCATTTTTCTAGTATTTATGGCTCGAATGCTTTTTTTATCCCGCAAAGCAGAAAGGCCAGTGAATCTCATAAGTTTTCCAAACTTCACAGTGCCCTTGGGACTTCAGGCATTTTCCGTAATCCTTTTACATCCTTCCCGCTTTTCTGGAATCCAACAAGAATGTCAGTTGACCAGATTCCTGGCATCATCTTGGAGGAAAAAGTGTCACAGCAAATAAAAAAAAGGTGTAACAAGTCAGAAATGGCAACTTCCTTTAAACTGTCCTTATCCCTTGACTATCTCCACCCTCTTGATACTAACTGCTGGGAGTTTCATAACCTCTGCAATGTGTTACAGCTTCACAAAAGGAAGGGTAACGCTAAACCGCAGCTTGTGAATGTTGACTTGGAAGAAAATTGCTGGGAGGTTTCTTTATTTAGCAATTGCTTTCATTGACGCACATACTATTTAAGCAAATGAAGTCATTGTCCTGGGTGCACTTTATTCATGGCCCACCCAGGCAGTTTCCTTCTCAAATGGGCAGTCTTGCAATTGTATTATTTTGGAGAGGGAATTTCGGACTTTAGTCCATTGGAAGCCTTTAAACAAGGACAAAATGGCTGTCATCACAGAGGGTTCAAGCCTTTTATGCATAAAAAGACAAATATCAGTGAGGATAGCGGTCCTTTGATAATGAATGGGCCTAGTAGCAGCTGCTTATACGTATCTTGCATATTGCTTAGAAGTAGTATGTGTTTTCTACAGGTATAAACCCACCACCATTATAGTAAAGCTATAGGCTGAAGTATGAACCACTCTGTGACCCATCTGAAACTGTGGACCATGAGGCAGTGATAGTGCACTGCTGTACTTCACATTGTTTTAAAACTGACTCAAAGGCAGAAATGGAGACTACTGAGCAAGAAAGGGTACTGTTGATACTTCCTGCCTTCTTGTAAACATCGGTGGGGGGTTATTGTCGCTAAAATAAGCTTATTTAATGGCAAGATGCTGTAGTCCTTTTACTTCCAGTTAGTGATCATGGATTTGTAAGAATTTTCTTGTCAGCCTTAAGAAACAGCAAAGCCCTTCAGAGCAAAAAGCATTCTCAAATAAACAAAGAAGACTGAAGCCATGCTGACTATCTCTTGTTTATATCAAAAGAAAGTTCCTCCTGGCAGCAAGCTGATACTGTATTAAATTACTGTTTGTAATCACAAACTTCTGACCTTTTAAGTTTTCCCCTGAGAGGTTGCTCATAGATATTCAAAGGAAAAACTGAACTAGTAGAATGCAGGAATGAGATGATGTGGTTAATACAGCCTTTTCAGAAGCTCCTTCTAGGAGAGGGTCAACATTTTAGTCATTCAAATCAAACTGGGCAAACCTCTTGAAGCGGTATAGTGAACAGACCTTTTCTGGTCCTTCCAGTGACAGGCAGAGTCTGAAAAAAAGTGTTATCCTTTCTTCTGTGAAAAATATTTTCTATCAAAAATTTTCACATTGATTAGTAGGTGAACTCAAGTCCAGTAAATGGGATTGGACTGTATGATTAAAGATTGCCTTTCACAAATGTTGCAATGTATTATGCAAGACCTCATCTCTTAGTCTTTGAGAGAAAATGATTAATGCAATGGCTTCCTGTTGTATTAGCAGTGTCTCTTATGACTCGGGAGAAGAAAATGACAGGCAAGTTAATTAAGCTATGCATCAATGAATAACCTCTTCTAAATTTGTCACTTCATATTTTTGTCATCTCTATTAGTAAAATAGGACTAACTAGATTTCAGTGGGGGTCATAACAATAAGCACAGGAGAACTCATTCTGTGTGTGACCAAAGGTTTATGTAATCCAATACCTTTGAGCATGCTGTCTCCAACAGTCCCTTGAAGTGGGTGCACCAGGAAGAGTAAGAAGCATCTGAGTTAAGGGTGGCTTTATAGCAGCCTTCCTATATCTACAGGGAAGTTTATCAAGAACATGGAGCTAGGCTGTTCATAATCATGCATGATGGGAGACAACAGTCATAAATTGAAACAAAATGGTTGGACTAAATATAAGGTAAAAGTTGTCACCATGAGGATGATGAGGTAGTGGAAAAGATTGTCCAAAGCAGTGATATTCTGTTTCCTTTCTGAGCCTCTTGGATAAAATGCAAGGACAGGTTGGCTCTCCTGCTCTAGCAGCCAGAAGGGCCAGCCATGTCTGAGGGAGCATCAGGCATCACCAGCCAGTCAGGGATGGTGATTGTCCCGCTCTGCTCTGCACTGGGGCAGCCTCACCTTGAGTCCTGTTTGAAATTTTGGGCACCACAGTATAAGCAAGATACAAAGGTATTAGAAAGTGCCCAAGGGAGGCTGGTGTAACATGTTCTGTTCAGCTTGGAGAAGAGGAGACTGAGGGGTGACCTCCTTGCAGTTACAACTTCCTTGTAAGGGGAAGAGGAGGGGCAGGCACTGACCTTATCACTGTGGTAGTAACCAGTGATGGGACCAGAGGGAACAGGATGAAGCGATGTCAGGGTAGGTTTAGGATGGCTACTAGGAAAAGATTTTTCACCCAGAGGGTGGTTGGGCATTGGAGCAGGCTACCCAGGCAAGTGGTCACAACACAAAGCCTGACAGAGGTCACGGTATCACAGTATTAGCAAGGTTGGAAGAGACCTTAGAGATCATCAAGTCCAACCTGTAACCCAACACCAACCCATTGTCTAAACCATGGTACTCCCCACAGGACCATCCAGTCACAGACCATGAAGAAACAGTCATCAGCTATCTCTAGGAACCTTGTGGACTGTCTCCTCTCTGCTGTGTTAAGTTCCCAGTAGATATCAGGCAGATTAAAGTCTGCTGTAAGAAATAGGGCAGCTGATCTTGAGGCTGTCTCTAGTTGCTTAAAGAGCAATAGGTCTGCCTTTTCCTCCTGATATGGTGGTCTGTAACATCCCCCCAAGGAGAATTTCAGTTTCATTGGGAATCCCTCTTACCTTGACCCATAGGCTCTCTACTTGATCATCCTTGATGTCAAGTTCTATGGTATCTAGGGTTGCTTTAACATACAGGGCCACCCCACCCGCCCCTACGTGCTCTCCTATCTCTTCTAGAGAGTGTGTAGCCTTCCAGTGTGACACTCCAATCATGCACATTGTCCCACCATGTTTCCATGATGGTGACTATATTGTACCGCTCCTGATACACCATAACCTCCAGTTCTTCCTGTTTGTTACCCAGGCTGCATGCATTGGTGTACATGCACTTCAACTGTGCTGCTGAATATGTTTTTGGCGCATTCTTACCAATACCGGTGCCCTCTTGAGTGACTGCCGTATCCCCTTCCCCCTTCAAACCTAGTTTAAAGCCCTGTCAATGAGTCTTGCTAGCGCCCGGGCCAAAACCCTTTTGCCCCTATTTGATAGATTTGGCCCTCTTGGGTCTGTCAACCCTGGTGAGGTGAAGGACACCCCATGGTCATAGAACCCAATGTTTTTCTGGTGGCACCAGCCCTTAAGCCATTTATTAAGAGCAAGAATCCTCCTGCTGCTTTCAGGGTCCGATCCTGCCATTACAGGGACAGAACAAAAGCCTACCTGTGCTCCTCTTCCACTGATCAATTGACCAAGTTCCTTAAACTCCTCCCTAATCTCTCTGGATCCCCTCTCATTGATCTCGTCCCTTCCAGCTCAGGATATTCTGTGATTCTAAAATATTGAGTAGCCTGGTCTGTTCTTCTAGCTGACCCTGTCTGGATCACATTGTTGGACTAGACAGTTCAGGATGTCATCCTGAACAATCCCTTGGTTCTATCTGGGCAAAAATATTGTGATACTTCAGTAGAACACTCTCCCAGTGTCTTGGGTAAGTTTTCCTGAGGAATGACTTGTACTTTGTGTCTGACACAAATGGCAGATGACAGAAAAGGGCAAAAGAGTTCTGGAGGTCTGGAATCTTCATAGATGTTCAAAGGAGTTAAAGTCCAGATTTCATTCCATTTCATTGGATTTCAGAACTCACAGGCTCACAGGCTATTCGCAGTTGGAAGGGACCCTCAGGATCATCTAGTCCAACTCCCCACCAAGTAGACCATGTCTGGGTTCCTGTAAACTGCTGGGTTCCTGTAAATTTTGAATATAAAAGTCAGGCAGCCAGGGTGGAGCTCATACCAACATGAATGGACAATGAAAATTTGGCATTTTTTTGTTTTGCCTTTGATTGCTCGCTTTCAATACACAAGGGGCTGACTTTTTTCAAAAGGTACTAAATACACTCACTGCTCTTGAAATGTGTGATACCTCTTGGACCTCAACATCTCCAAGATGAAGGTTCAGCTTTCTCGTCTTTTCACCTACATTAGAGGATAATGAAAATTCACATTTCAGACATAAGTTCCCCTCCCACTCCAAACCATCCTTCTTGCAGGCATAAGACAGCAATGCCAGAGATAGTGTAAATCAGATAACTTAAACTCCTCCATCCAAGGTTTGAATCATAAAGCAGCCATCTCTTTAAAAGTTACTTCATATCATTAAAATGCAGGTTTTAGAGGTGTTTAGAGGGAATCTTTTCTTAGGACATGTTTTTCCTCTGCTGAAAAGTGTTTTATTGATGTCCTTGGTATAGATTTTAAAAAATTGTGTTCCTTCCTGCACTTGTAGGCTCTGTTTTTTTGGATTCACCCTCTATTTAGTTTCAATATGCAGGGTGTAATGGTTTCCTAAAGATATCTTTAAACTTATTTTCTGTAAACTTCACCTGTTAATGCAGTTGGAATCCCCTCTGTCTATCTATCTGTCTATCTATCTAACTGTTGGTCAGAGAAGTCTGTATTGCTTGCCTGTATTCCAAAAAAATGCCCAGATTAGCTGAATTGAAAATACATTTTTATGGTAGATTCCAAAGGATTAACTTCCTTATCCTTTTCTTTCTCCTTTTTTTTCCCCCCAGAATTCCTTTCTGTGCACCTTTCAGCCTCACTGAAGAATGTGCACCATTGTGTTTCTAATGGCCATTCATTCTTCAGCATCTATTGACTGGTTACCAGGCATACCTGGTCCATATGGTGCACAGTCAGAGCTAAATTTCATCCCAGATTTAGGAGTTTTGGCCCTTTCTTGGGAGAATTACTTCAAATTAAACACTGGGTAAGAGCTAGGAAGAGGAGAAACACAAAAGTAGAAATAATTCATAAACCAAAGTATGTAGGTATATATGTATCTATAGAAGCATATCAAGGCTGAATGTTGATAAAATAATGTAGTGAGAGTTGCAGATAGGGCATTTTTTGATATTCTAGCAGTAGCAAAAGTTTCCTTAACAGTCTTTAGCCTGTATGTCTGTGTGGAAAAAAGGCCCTGAACACGATTACTATAATGCCTGCAATCAATGTAGCTGAAAACATTCATGAAGGAGAAGTTCCCTTCTATTTTTTTTTTCATGCTCCTGTTATGCATGATCACTTTCTCTTGTAGTCAGCTAGATTCTCCCTTTGCTGAGCAGATCCATGTAAATGGCAACAAGGGAGCAGGACCCTCTTGTGAAATGTTCTTAGAGGAACTTAAGGGTGTACTATTTAAGGTGTGTTCTTGTGGAAACTGAAATTTAAGAAGAAAAATCAGTTTTGAAAATGTCTCTTGGGCTGCTCCAGCCCATGGTATTGAGTTCAGTTGTAATCAAATGCTGAGATTGTGTCATTTCTGTGGCTTAGGGCAAGTTCTGATGTGTTTTAAAGTTGATTATAACACCTCAGAGGAGGTGGTCTAAGCCCTTTTTTCCCCACAAATTTATGTTTGTGTGTCTTAGTGCATCAGATATGCTTTTCTAACTAAACTTGTTTCTTTAATAGACATCCTTTCAAGTCATTCCAGAAATATCTTTATGTTTCTGACTATTTATTTTGGATTTTGTTGTTGCTTGTTTCAGGGAACTGACTGTGGGTAGCTCTTCTTGGGCTGTTAGAGCAATATGTAAGCTCTGGATTGACTTTTTAAAGTATGGATTTCATATGTACTTTCAGGAGAAACAAAATACACTATAGCACAAAACATAACCTGTGAGATCTCTAAGTCTTGAGGAGGAAGGTTTTAGACTTGAGAATTTAGTAACTGGGAGTAGAAGGAGCAAAAAAATGTTGCTAGCAGAGAGGTATTCTCTAGAATGGGAAGCTAATGAGGTAACTTGAGAAAGATTTACAAATGGGGGTTCATAAGAGGTGAAAATCCTTACCAGGACATGAGCCTGTCTCTACAAAGATGATGAATCAGGTAAGGTATGATTGTAGCAAACATTTTGTCTCTTGTGAAAACAGATGGGAAGAGCTGGGGTTGTTGAGCCTGGAGAAGAAAAGGCCTTATAAGGAGACCTTGTAGCACCTTCCAGTCCCTAAAGTGGGCCTAAAAGAAGGCTGGAGTGGGTTGTTTTACAAGGGCATGTAGTGACAAGAGTGAATGGCTTTAATCTGACAGAGGGTAGGTTTGGATTATATATGAGTAAGAAATTCTTTCCTGTGAGTGTGATGAGACACTGGAACAGGTTGCCTGGAGAAGCTGTGGATGTCCCATCCCAGTAATTGTTCCAGGCTGGGTCGGCTGGGGCTTGGAGCAACTTGGTCTAGTGGAAGGTGTCCCTGCCCATGGCAGGCAGGTTGGAAGTAAATGGTCTTTCAAGTTCCTTCCAACCCAAACCTTTATATGATACTGAGTAACAACTATGTATATTTACTAGTTGCTGCAGTTTCTTTAAGGCAGTTATTTTTTCTTTCAGAAATCACAGCACCCACCCTTTGGATTAAGCACTTGGTCATCAAAGATTCCAAATTGAACAGCTCCAGTATAAGGACTTCAGGTAATGTTCCATCTCAAAAAACCAATTTCTTTTAACTAGTTGGTAGTTTATCACCATCTGTTCCTGGTTTCATTCATTCTCCATTGTAGCTATAGTGCTGCTTGTGAGACTTCAAGTCTGGCTATAAAATAATTTCAGATAGGTAACATTGTGTTTTGTGTCCAGAGGGCCACAGTCAGTGTGGGATGAGGGGTGTTTATTTCCTCAAGTTACAACTGGGGAATCTCTAATTTCTTGATCTGTTAATTCATCCCAGCCATCTCTTGTCTTTATTCTGTTTGCTGTTCACCATGGATATATGAACTGATGCATTTTGCTCAAAGATCTGGGCTGTGGCTTTGGTCTAAGAAGTTGAAAAAATACAGAAAGGGGCTTCTTTTCTAGCAAATGCAAGAGGAGGTGTTTAGGAGAAGACCCGATGAGGAGCTCAGTGACATGGTCTAGTTGGTGGGAGGCTTGGATGGATGGAGCGTGGTGCCCGTGGTTCCACACTTGTGGGCCTCATCTCTGGGTGGGCGTTCGCTTGTGAGTTGGGCTAGATGATCCTGTGGGTCCCTTCCAACTCCGAATAACTTGTGAACCTGAAAATCCGCAAAGAAAATATCCTGAACATAAGTGGAAAAGGGAAACAGGAATATGTCAAGTTAGAATGTAAATTTTGAGATGGAGATTAGGATGGTGTGGAGTTATTGAAATCACAAGGAACTGGAGAATCTGAATAGGAAAGTTAGAATTCTTAGCAAGAAGGGTTTCTGTCTGATGTATTTTAACTGAAGTAGGACAAATGAAAACATTAAAGGAAATAGAAGAGAACAAAATTGCCTTAAGAAGTCATGGGTTTACTTTAAGGTTAAGCTGCAGAATGAAATCAGTGCTAGGTTGCATGAAATTCTCTTGCTGCAGAGTGGAGAAGATCTCTTAGCAGGAGGATGTCCATCATTGCTGAGACCACAGTTTTTACAAGTTTCTTGTGCCTCATCTCCCAACTGTTTTTGTAGCAGGTCTGTGTCAGCTCTGCCAGTGGGAATCATCCAGAAGCTTCAGATGATATATGATATATGAGTATCAGCATCCTTCAAGGATGTCTTTCAGGGGAAAGCAAACACAGCTTCTCTTTTGTGAGCTGTTGGCACAACCAGCAGTTCACAGTGCAATTGAGGGTGAGAGTTTAATATTAAAACCCTGTGTAATGGGTCCCACCTATTTTGGAAACCAACTTTCCTTCTGATGCAGTAAATCTGATAGCTATAATGGAAAGAAGAGTTGGTGCCAAGACGTTACAAACAGACTTGGGAGTAGGAGGGTCATTTACTGGACCTGTCTCCCACCCCTTCTTGGCCTGACAGAGGAAAAGTAGGAAAAGCCTTTCATGTTGTAACGGCAATCACTGAGTATTTAGTCAGGAAACTACCTGATGTGAACTGGAATTTTTTGTGAGTTTACTTCTGTCCACTTTTTTCAGTTATTTCTGATGTCAGTCCTGTTACTCAAACAAATTTATTGTGGATGCATGCTACAAATGCAAAACAAATGGTCTTCTGGAAAATTCAGGAGTTCTGTGAGAGATGGTTTATACAGCAAGCTAAAAGATGATGTGTGGTTCATCTGACTCAGCCTTACAGATTGCCCTGACACTCATTTGCTGTAGGGTGTCATTTAGAGACTGAGTTGCCAATTTTTATGCCCAAATTTCCATTTGGGCCATACATATACACAGCAATCTTAGTTTCTTACACATTATTAAGAAATACTGCCTAGGACTATGGTTTAGCTGACATTGCGTGGGCTACTTTGGTCTGTTTCTTTTGATTAGTGAAGCCTAGTCCCTTTGTTTGATACCTTTCATTCTTTTCATCCATTGTCATATGTGCTAAAAGGCAATGTAGAGTAGGTGGGATCAAACAGCAAAGAACTGGGGGGGATAATTATAATTTAGGATCATTGTTTCTTCAAATGTCTTCAAGTCTGTCTTTGCTGTAGATGGTGAAACAGCAGTCATGAGACAGGCATGCAAAGTTGGGGGATGTTTTTAATTGCTTTTGGCCCTTGTCAGCTTTTTGGGTTTGGTATTTTCCTCAGCTGTATTGTCTGTCTGACTTTACACTTACAGTCTTGAAACGGATACAGCCTGGTATCCTCTTGCAGCAGTTTAATGGGATCACTGAAATTGAAGGTGAGAAAAGACCTAGTAGGTCATCCAATCCTTAGGGCTAGTGAATGTTTTTATTGTATAAGGAGCAGCATTTTCTAGTGTAGTATAAGTGCCTTAGATGATAAAGATGTAACTTTTTCCCCCCAGGAAACTGCTCTGCTCTCTGAACTCAATCTCAGGTTTTTTCTTTTTGTAATATTCAGCCGAACTTTTCTTTTGCTTCCTATTCCTTGGAGTTTGTATAGTGAAGCATGTAACCCTGATCTCTCTCCTCCCTGCCCTGGTTTAAATGGTCTTGTCTTTTGCAGAAGTCCAGATACTGCTATCAGATGAGATGTTCTGCTCTCTGATCAGTTCTGAAATTGGACAGTTTGGAGGCACCATCACTGTATCAAACTGTATCAACCATGAGGAGAATTTAAGAATTGTTGTATGGAGTCAAATAGACTCCTCAGTTTGCTGTCATTGTCTGTGGTCAGTGTTATGTGACCCAGCCACCAGGCAGCTGAGCATTGCAGAGTGGTGACACCCCATGTTGCATTTGCAGCCTGTATCTTGCAAGAACTGCATTTAAAATCTGTGTGTTCCACCTTCTGTTTAGTGTTGACAAAGAGAAGATGTTCTGAAACTGATCTCTTTAGTTAGCAAAAGTTTACAGCCTGTATCCAGCGTACCGTGACAACCTTTAAGAAAACCACAGAGTGATGTAATGAATCCGTGCATGGAAAAATAAACAGCTCTGGAGAAACTAGCAGTAGCAGCCTCCAGTAAATATTCTGCAGTCACTGGGGTTTTGAAAATGACGTTATTTGAAAGGAAGAATGAGTAATGTATTAAGGTTAGCAGCTGAAGACAGGTTTGTGTGTGCTGTGCCTATTTAAAAAAAAAATTTAAAATCCATAGCTATTTATTTCAACACATTGCTTGGTGAATGGGGGACAATTTTATGTGGCCTATTTTGTTTCGCTCTGACACCCAAGCATGGCACAGGCATCTCTCAATGATGGCATTTCAGTGATAGTACTTTCTCCTGTCAGGAGCTTAGTGGACAGAGTATAATTGTGAATGAGCTTTGAAAACAAGAATCGTGTTATTCATGTTTCTTTTTCCTAATTGAGTCCCTTTGGAGTCTAAACTTCAGAGCTTTTCACAGGGAGAAACAACTTGAAAACTGCATATCTGTGTATACCCTGCCATCCACCCTGAAGGGAGGCTCTGTGTTTTTGGGTGGAGTTTGTCTCCAGAGATCTGCACAGTGAGGTGGGATGTGATTATATCAAGTGTACTAATAGGACCTGGGTTCTCTGGTTTGTCTGTGTTCCTGTAAGATTTTTCTCAATTGCAAGGGAAAAAAAAAGGCAAGCAAACACCCATGGTACCCCAAAACCCCCCTTTCTCTAGTACTCAACTAGGACCATTTTGCTGCATGCCTTTCTTAATGATCAGGGATAATGATTGCTCCTACGGAGAATATACTTCATGGGTATGTTGTCTTAGCCATATGGAGGCTTTCTAGGATCCCATACATTAAAAAGAGTCTATATAGAGTGACGATATAGGAGACTATATTGAGTGTAGTTTCTCTTGATTCAGTCTCAGTCTTGAGACCAACCAACATATAGCAGAATATATACATGTGGAGAATATACGCATATACATTTAGAGTATGCTGATTTGCCCTGGAAAAGGAATATGGTGGTTTTGGTGGGATACCCCCAAAACCAGCCAGGTTTGGACAAAAGTTTAATTTGTTATTAGGATTTGCCTTTTCAGAAGTGAGGATAAACCCAAGGAGCTTGATCACCTAAATTATTTTCCAGAGTGGAGAGACATTGCACCTATTTGTGTTGAATGTATCATTATTTGGAGTTGGAGTGAATATCCTCATGCCTTGGAAATGTGGAACACCGCAGAGAACAAGGAGCTGCAGATAGATTCATATGGTTCTTGTAAAGCAAACCAGTGTTTGAATGGGGGTAGTTTCTCACCTGTCTTTATCCTGTTTTCTCAGCCTTATTGCTTAGCTGTCTTGTCTGACAGCTCTTTACTATTTAAAGGCACGTGAGACCATGGACTTCAACTTCTTCTGCTGCTTTTCTCCTAATTTATGCTACTACTAAACTGGTTGTGTCAGTTCCAGACTTGCTGGCTGACTCTCCATGTAAGTTGTGTTAATGTTACTGTCCAAATGTCTAATACAGGATTGTAGGCTCTTCCCCAAAATCTGTGGGTGGTTGGTGTTAATCAGGTTACTAAGTGGAGGAGATAGCTATTGCTTTGGCAGGAAAGCAAGTTGGTTGAAAAGGGGGTGTAATCAGGCATAATTATGCTTTAGCAACCTCTGAATAAGACTTTATGGTTGAATTTGAATTGGAAAATTTTGGTGCCAGTGAATTACATTCTAATGCTGACTGTAGTACTCCTTGATAAACATTTTGGTGCTTCTGTCTCCTCTGGGTATCATAACACCTGGCATTAGCTAGTGGCTTTTGAATTTGTCCATAGCTGAGGAGGAGAAAAGTGATGATGTCAAGAGCGAGCCTGTGGGAGGGAAGGAGTGTGTCAGAAAGCTTTTGCCTTTTCTGCTGTCCTCTATTAATGTATCTTGTCTGGCTCTTGTCCCACATATTGAGTCTGCGCTTCCCAACACAGTGCTCCTCTGACCTGTCAAAACTCTTAGACTAAATATCTATTTAGTACTGCGCTGTCCTGTCTGTCACAAGTATTTATCTTCAGACCATTGTATTAGTCCTCACACCCCTTCTTTTTTGTGAGGGTTTGGTTTGATTTGGTTTTGAATTAATTTTAGTTTAGATTCTGCCTTAGTTTCAAATGGAGTAATCTGAAGAGTAGCTCCTGTTGAGTATGAAATGAAAAGAAAAATGAACATTTTCTCAACAAGTATCTTTGCTCTTATCTGCTGATTTCCTGCTTCCTTGCAAGCCAAAATGTGATGTTTCTTCCTTTTTGTCCCTCCTTTCCCTCTGGCTCCATCTGTGGTTTGGGCATCCTTCTTCCTGTCTTGGCTGCTGTTTGGGAGGCCTCTGTCTCTTTCTCCCTTCTGGAAGTTCTGAGAAGGTATGATATGTGTGATACCCAGGTGTGATTCTCCCACAGTCTCAGTGTGACAGGTGTGTGTGATGAAGAAGGGTGTATTTAGGGAAGAATAGAGGCAGGGGGAATGGAAGAATCTAGGAGCAGGACCCTTCCCAGACAGCCAGCAAACAAAGTCTTAAATAACATGCCATTGGGGACTAGTTAATCTGCTCTATGAAAAGGTGCAAAGTATACAAGTGGGAAAAATAACATTGTATAATAATCGGCATGCAACCATAGGTGTTAAACCATATGCAGCTAGGCAAATAAATGAAGCTCCCCCTGAGTGCTGTGCGATAAATCATTCCCAAAGAATTCAGTCACTCCCCCCTCCTTATCCCCCAAAGAAAGAAAACAAATTACTTTAGACATGGAGTCATAACTGCTACTCTGCAGCTGCCAGTTAAGGCAAGTGGACAGGGAGCAGTAGGAGAGAGGCAAAGGTATAAGAAGCTGGGGTAAGAGGTCAACACCCACCTTACTATAATCTCTTTATATGTTGGCCATGTGCTCTTTACATTCAAACTGATGTCACCAGAGCTGTGAACTGTCTTGTTAGAGTCCTGTGTATATTTTGGGGAGGGAGTGGGGCTGCCATCCTCATGTTCCCTTTCTCTTGGTGGTCATCTCATTTTTGGATTTTGCCAGACCACCAAAATAAGGGAGTGATCAATGGGAGTACACTTTGTACTGCTCAGGTGTGGCTAAAGTGCATGCTTTTCAGGCTGTTGAAATGGTGTGTAAGTAGCTGGAAAGACCTCTTTCTAGGAGATTCAAGGCTTTTCTCCAAAGAGGAAGGAAGCAAGGCTGGATAGGGGACCCACCTTCAGAGACAAAGAAATGGGAATACTGTATGTTTGAAAAGCAAGGTAGCACTCAATCTCCTGGAACAGTTGAGGGACAAAGAGGTCTTAAACTAGCTGACCTCACTCTGGGTGAATGGAATGGCATTTCTCTGGTTTCATCAGTTATAGTGCAGGGAAGTCTGTGGTCCTGCTAGTGTCATCAGTTTCCCACCTTACCTTAGGCTCATTGAACAGGCTCCAAGAGCACAAAGCTGCAGCTTCTCTCTGGAACTCAGACCTCAGAATGCATAGGCTCCCACAAATACAGGGGCTGTTGCCTGTGTAAGGCTGCAATTCAGAGAAATCCAATTGGGATCACTTCAGCTATAGTATCACTCTGCAGTATTTCCTTTGCCTTTTAAGAGCATGGAAGAGGGCTGTTTCCATCTTATGACACTGATGAAGTGAGTGCTCATCGTGGCTGATTTCTGAATTTGATGTTGTATAATCAAACTTCCAAAGCCTGAACGTTCTTCCCAGAGACAATTGACTCAAACTAAATATCCCAAAGTGAGTGCTAGCACTTCTGTCAGAGGCAATTCCCTCTGTCTCCTTGTAAAGTGCTGAATATTACCAGAAAAAGCTGATCTGTCACTCCATGAAAAACCCCATCACGCTATAAACCTGTCCCTCTTGCCCTCTCACTCACCAGTAGTAGCGTATACAAAGAATGTTGCTGTGGGTAGGAATACCAGTCTGAAGTACTTTTCACCTGACTGTGACAGTTTTGAAAAGCTTTCTATTTGATGTCCTATAATTGCACACGTATGATACTGTGAAAATAGTGTGCTCGTATACTCCAGCCAACAGAGGTAGGCAAGTTCTCCAATAATTGCTGTGCTAGTCATTCAAGCATTATTAAGAACAGGTGTGGAGACAAAAATAGTTTCTCAATAATGCTAAGGCTCCAGTGGAAGCACCTATTGCTTCTTGCTTTATTGAACAGCATTCCTCAGTGTGGAAAGAGTGCAGTGAAAAAGGAGCATAGAGAAAAATGTGTTCAGAGACAGGTGGCTTATCTCAAGCTAGGTATGCCACAAGCTCACAGTGCTTAGAAACTATGTGAAAAGAGGCATTAAGGAAGAAAAACCAGACTCTCTGTAGCTTTGTCTCAAAATGACAAGAGCAGTGTCTAAGATTGAAAGCTTTCCTACTGCTGTGGAACCCTCCTGATGTCAGGAACTGAAGAGGCTGCATTTGGATGCCAAACGTTCTCTCCTCAGACTTTGGAAAC
>WEKX01012335.1:62150-187055 GCA_013390025.1 Pitta sordida | reverse complement strand
ACAGCTGTATTATGGAATATGGAAGCCAGGTGCATTAGGGAGGATCAGACCCCAAACGGAAACTTAAACCAGATCAAAAATCTTCAAGATTTTAGTCCATGTTAGCAAGAGGTTGCCTTAGTCATTTAGGATCTGCTGGAGCTTCTCAGCCTGAGGAGAGTGGAAAAGACCTAAAGAGATCATGTAGGGTGTTTTTCTCCCTATTTTAACCTGGGGTCATATCCAGTTAATAGCAGCTTTGACATATAACCTGTTCCTAATGTGCCAACAGAGATCTCACTGCCTCTTCCAATTAGTGGACAGTTAATCACCAAGGATTTTTTAATATCAAACCTAAATTCCTTTCTCCAAGTAACCTATCTGCTATTCGAACTACGCGTGGGGAGGAAAAAATGATCTATGACTATCTTTTTTTTTTTATTTCTAGAACAGCTTTTATGTCTCAGAAGACTGAATGTCATCCCTAGACTAAACAAATTGAATTCTTCTTGCCTTTTCTCACAGATCAACTTTCCTAGACCTTTGCCTGTTCTCTTTGCTCTCCCATGCCCTCTTGCCAAATGGTCTGTCTCTCCCTCGAAGTGCAATGCCCAGAGCTCACCAGTCCTGAGTGCCCCTTTCTTATGTGAAGTCCCTGTCATTACATCCCACAGCTAGATTTGCCTGTTTTGACTTTTTTTGTTGTTGTTTGCAATGTCACAAAGTTGCAGACTTTTTTGTGGTCTGTCTAAGTTGCTGACCACATTTCCAAGTCTCGCTGTCTCAGAAGCAATTTCCTCTCAATGCACTGGATTTCTCCTTGCTGGTTGTTATGATTTGTACTTGTAAGTTGTGATCACGTTGATTTAAAACCATTTATCAAGGTGACTTTGAATTCTTTCCTAAAGTTCAGTCTGTAAATTGGATGCTTTCTTCTAGAGCCAGATTAGTAATTTAATTTGATACAAGTCTCTTAATGGCTTTCAAAACTGAACAACTGTTTCACAGAGAACTTTTGAGACGTCTTGTCTTGGAAAGCATGTTTGTCTTAACCTGTGGTGTAAGACAACTATCTCATAGTAATTGTATGCAGTCTACATTTTCCTTGTTTGCTTATGAGAATGACACAACTTATTATAGGCTCTAATAAGCCAGAATTTAATCAGAGTTCTGTTTGATGCATTATGTATGAACATGAAAATATTTGCAGGTTTTTTCTGGGCTGATGTACTAGAGCCATAAAAATTGCATTGTTCTCTTTCTTCCATCCTTCAGATAGTTTGGCTACAGCTCTATGAGAACTAGGACTGTGTAGCTGACTGCATGAAAGATGGGATAGTAGGAAGAGTCCAAGGCCTGCCTGAAATGAAAGGCAGTAGAGTTAGAATTGTAAGGACAAGTGGCTTTAAACTGACAGGTTTCAAGATGTGCAAGTATGGATCTATATTCTTGTGTGGTTTGAAAACCCTGTGGGGCAGACTTCTTTCTTAGCTGGGCAGCCCCCAGGTTCTGCTAAGTGAGCACAAGTTGTGCATGAGAGTCTCTTACTAAATTTGCTCTAATCCCTGAGACAGTGCTTCCTTCAGCCAGTCCTTATTTCAAGCTAGAGGGTAGATTTTGAATAGGCTTCTCATTATGTAATATTGGTGGGAATGCAGTGCAGCTTTATCTCTCTGAGCAGGAGAAAAATGGCAGGGGAAGGATGTGTTCCTGAATAGCTGAAGTTTAATGAGCCACTTGGAATAACGCATTTAAAAAAATTATAACCCACCTGTTAAACCTGTGCATTGTCCTTGTTCAGCACTGGAACATGTAGTAACATCTGCTTCCTCTGTAGCCTATTCCTTGAGAAATGAATTTAAGTACCAAGGTAAGGTAAGGACCGCTCAACTGGTACAGTGGGGGAGCACCTGCAATGTTTGTTCTCCTTTCTAGCCGTAGATTAGCCAGAATACTCTGGAGGGACCATGATTCCAGACAGAACAGGGTGGAGTGGGTATCAGCACTGATGACTAAGGGAGGTGTGGAGAGATTTATGCTATCCCCGTGAGCTGTATTTGCTCAGCTGTTATTGTGCTCCTAGTAAACACAGAAGGGGTTGTTTCTTTTCCTCCACCCACAGCCCTGCTCAGGGGACAGACAGCTAGTGCCTATTCACTGCCTTGCTTTGCTAGTCCTGCTGACACTTGTGCATGTGCATACCCAAGGCTTTTAAAATTCTCTTTCCCCTCTGGGGTGGAAAGGATGCAGATTTGGGGTGCTGATATAACCTGTGCTGAACTTATTTTGTGGAATGAGTCTGTGCTTTCTGCCCACAGCTTTTGTAAGCTCCGTAGTGGGATGAGGCACCTGTTCTCCTGCAATGGACTTGGATCCTGCTCACAGTACAGATCCTGCTCTTATACAATATAAAAGCACCTTTAAGCTGTTGTAAGTGCCATGATAAAATAACCAGTTCACGGTCCCTATTTGATACCGCAGTGTAAAGACTACATAAAAATAAGAAATCAACCCTGTCTGAATTAAGCTCCCCTGGAAGACAGGCAAACACTTTTTTTCTCACTGAGAAGAAAATTGAGGTACAAAGACACTTAGTCCATGTTTGGTTTGGCACAGGATGTCACTAGGAACTTGGCACTAGATATATATGCTGCTGCCCTTTGTTCTATGCTGCACTAATTCTTCAAGTTGTGAGATGAACAAAAAAATTGGGGAGAGATGTGTTTTATTTTTTTGAAATGGCATTTTGAAGTCAGATCCCTGTTGCATTACTAACAATGGGGATTGATCAAGAATCCTTCAGTAAAAGACCTCTTCATCCCCTTGTGATGAATGCCCGTTCATTGAAACTGAAGCTTTTTGTGGGAACTTCATGGGAAAAGTTTCTCTGGTCCAGACAGAATTTCCAGTCAAAAGAGATGAGAGAGGGAAAGAGAAGGAAATCTACCCTGCCTGGCATGGCCTGTAGCTTTGTGGTTATGCTGTTCACATAGGTTCACTAGGGCTGGACAGAAGCAGAGGGGGAGGTTGAACCCCCTCTTTTGCCCAGTTTAGAAGAAGAAATCCTGTCTCTTAAGGGTGTAGGTATCTCTCTAAGGTGATTGGTTTTGGTGTCACAATCTTTCCCTTCTCTTCATAAAAACCAATTCGAGTGCAGAAGAACAATATTCAAAAAATCATCTGTGGTTGGATGGCAGATCTTTTTGTCCCACCGTAATCCATAGCATCCTCACAGCCTTTGGCTCTGATAGCAGTGAGAGTTACGTGTCAGGAGAGCCAGCTGGAGGAGGCTGCCTCATCCCCAGAGCAACATGTTGGCTGTATCTGACCCTGGGAGCTGAGGATTAGAACTGTTAAGCACAAGCCTTTAGCTAGATGCTGCTAGATACCCTCTCTTCTCAGCTTTGTAGGGTAAACAAACACCCCATCTCTTTAATGACCATATAGTTTATTAGACAGTCAGATGAGTCCCTTACTTCATCCATCATTTTTATTCTTATTGTGCAGGCACTAGATATATGTTTGAATGTGTGTACTTAAGGGACCAGGAATGAGAGACCTTTTTATGAATCTGACCATGTATTTCTCAGAAGGCCATTACTAGGGGAAAATTGTTGCATAAATAATGTGCAACTGCAGATGTCCAAGCCCTGTTTTCCTGCAATAGCTCATGGCTTTAGAGACACTACTTCAAAAATATGTTTTAATGAGTGTTAGAAGCAGCCAAGAGTAAGAAGGAACAAACAGCATTTTAGGACTGAGCAGTTAAGGAAAAATGGATATTTCTACCAGTGATTCTCTGATTTGTGAGTGTGCATACATTCCCTATTTTTTTTTCTGTCATTGGATTTTTTGTAATCTATATTTGCTGTCTCATGAAGGTTTCACTCCCCAGCAGCAGCAAGTTGGCAAGTATTAGTTTCTTGGCTGATGGTTGTTTTAAGTGAAAGAGATGGCAGAAAACAGCAGAATGTGACAGTACCTTTCAAATAAATAAATAAATAGGTATAATTTTTTTGTCCTAGAAAGACTGTGTTCCACTTGCTGTCTTATATGTTCTTTCTTTAGTTTAAGGAAAGAAGGAAAACCTTGGTTTATTTTACTGTGCCTGCAACTCCTATTAACAGGGAATAGGCTTTTAAGTACCCTGCATGTATAATAAATATGGCCCTTTCTAAGATGACAGCCTAATTTCATACCTGGCATTAAACTTTCTAGCTTGGCCATAGACTTTCACTATTCTCCATGAACCTGACCTTGGCAACAACAGCAAAGTTTCCAGTAAGCAGTTTGACTGAACAGGCATACTTCAGTGTCCTGGAGCTGCAATAGCATTTGATGGTCCCTTCATTACCCACAAGACCATCTTTCAGGGTGACAGTGCGTGCAGTTCATGCCAAGTCCCATACCAGGGAAGCTGATGGTATGGATTTCCCAGCAGATTTTGCTGGGGTTTGAATATTCCAACTGTTTTTATTTTCAAGGGAATTAAGTGCTGTTAGAGTGGTAGCCTGGAAGAAAGAGCTTCTCCTGGAGCTAGTGTTAGTTAATACATTCTGCTTACTAGACAGATGTCACTGAAGGAACTTGCCACAAGGCTGTTGGCAGAGTCAATTCTGATCTCTGCTAGCTCAGGGAAGGTATGGTGGATCAGCAGAGGGTTCAGAGAAGAACTTCGTCAGTTGGGACTTTTCAGCATGTAAAAGAGATGAAGTGGCAATCTGTAATGCAGGGAAGAACTTTCATAGGAGCTGTTTCTAGATGTATATTAGAAATGAGAAAAGTGTGAATTCCTTGCTATTTCAGTATGTGCTGCTGAATTCTGGTGTCAATGGCAGAGTTTGCATCATGACATCTATTTGATACCAACTAAACAAAGCCTGTAAGATATGTTTCGCTCAGCCTTTAAACACCTCTCAAACAGAAACAGCTACCAGTTAATTACATATTCTGGTGGTTAATGTTATGACTATTAAATTCCCACAAATTTCTCTTAATAGTGCAGAGACCTTTTTCCACTTTTTTATGGCATAGCAGAAATGTGTGTGTTAGTATGTACATTTATTCTGTGTAATTTGCATACTTAACTGCAAATGTATGTAAAATTGTTTGGACACACAAAGAAAACCCACTTTAGTTTTTTTTCAGAGTAATTTTACTGCTAGTTTTGCAAGACTCAAAGGACTTGAGAAATCTCGCTTTGACTTTGTGCACTCAGGAAGCTTTGGGGATTTAGACAGAAAATATTCCTGGAATGTAGTTCTTCTTAGCAGAACATTTTTCTTTTGCATATAATATAAGGATGATAGGGAATTTTGCCGCTGGTTTTTTGCTTCCTTAAGCTCCGTGAATAATACACCTCACCTGATGGCCAAGGTATGACTTGCTGTTGGCAGACTGTGGGTAAGAGCCCTTTTGATGTAAGTGGTTTGTTAGGGAGCTTGCAAGCCTCTAACTCAATGGCTTCTCTGTCCACATACAGCTAGGGAACAGTTGCTGGGCCTTGGTTTTTTTCAGTTGTGAAATCTGTCAGCAAAGTGAAGTCAGCTTAAATATCAGCTGAGGGTTGAGCTCCCTTTCAGTTTTTGTTGACTTTATCCCCTTCTGCTCCTTCCTGGTCAAGTTTCTCTCTGCTTGAGTCAGACTTGCCAGCACTCAGAACACTTCAAATTCCCAGCCTCAACAGTGATCTGAAATGCTGAGGAGAGTTGAGACCATTTTGAGTTTCTGAGACTCTTTCAACTCCTACAGTTCAATTTCAAGCAGTAAAAGAGACTTCTGGTACCCCAGCTTGCTGTACTCAGGTGATGCTGTATAGACCTACTGGAGTTTTTTTGTTTTACCTGCTGCTGGCAAGCTGTGGAATTCTAGCTATGAATTGGTACCACTTCTGTTCCCCAAATATGGAAACAAAAATTACTCTCTACACCATAATTTATCACCAAAATATAAGACATAACTGATGGGGTACAGACAGGCAGGCAAAATGCAAGGAAACAGTGAGTTTATTAGTAGTGCGCTGAGCCAGACCTAGGAGCAGGATGGTGAGGTCATGGCATGTCTTCTGATGATGCAAACGTCTACAGATTTAGGATTAACCTATGGTGTAATTTCTGGTCAGTGTTGAAGCATTTTATGTATTGAAAGCTTGAGGGAGTTCCTGGCTGTAGCAAGAAGTTACGAGTCTTGTGGCTTATTTAGAAAAAGAAGGCTAGGGAAGAAGAGGACAACTGTTCGTGCTTCTGTTTTTCCTCACTCTCCTAAGGATAAAAGCTTGGAGTTAGATTGTTGTCTTTTGTTACCCCAGACTTTGACATGTTTTAAATCAGGGGATCAGCTGCCTTGACTGCTTTTTTTCTCACTGTGAAACCTTCAGTAGTTTACAAAGTTGAAATAATTTTCCTACTCTTCAAAGGGCTAGAATACTTGAAGACTTATAATTGTGAACTTCTGGCTGTTGAGCCAAGTAAGTCTTAACATCCTGCAGGTAATTCTGTGATTCTCTTTCCCCTTAAATGGCTGGTTCTATATAAGAGGCAGCAGCCTGGCACTCTCCATGCATCCATCACTTCTCTGCAGATGGTGGCTGAAGAAGGTGGCATTAGGGTGTTATGTGCCAGGCTGGCAGCAGAACCTTTCTGGGCTTCTTCCTGTTATTTGGTTCATGCCACCTCTGTACTCTGTTCTCTGATGATGTCTTTGGGAATAGCCTTTTTTGTGTAACAGGTTATTAAGGGATAGGGTCTTACCCTCAATAGGAAACAGTGTTGGGTGATTTTGTTCTCCAGGCTGGAGCGGTGCTGGCAGTGTTCCCTGCTGAGGTGACAGCAAGTGCTGTTTGAACTGGATAAGAAGGTGTTAAAACACAACCTGCTCCTGTTGGGATCATGTTGGAGAGGTGCTATTGAGGGAAGAGTGTGGGGCAGGGCCAAGTGTTTGTCTCCTTTGTTTAACTGGAAAGTACAAACCATGGTTTAGGATTTGTCAGTTTGTGAAAACATAATCTTGGAAATGCTTACCTCATGGCTGCAGTAATAGTGAATTATTGTTATCTGATAGTTCAGTTCCAAAACCTAAGTGATCAGAAGAGTTTTACCTGCTGTTTCTGACATGCTGGGCACTTGGCAGTCAATGTCTATAATCCATGTGTCACAGCTAAATGTAGGAAAAACCTCTCAACCCAGAAGGCCCTGAGTTCCTGGGAATGTAGACATACTGGTATTTGATGAGAAGGAAACAGACACAAAGGGCTCCTGATGTAAAGGATACCCATATCCTGCTGAACTGATAAAAGTGATCTTGATTTGGTTTTTTTTCCACCCCCTCCAACCTCCCTTCTGTCTTCCAGAGAAAGTTCACTCCTGTGACCAGGAAAGACAAAGTGCCCTGGAGGAGGCCAGGCAGAACCCCCGCGAGGGTATTGTCATTCCTGAGTGTGCTCCTGGAGGACTCTACAAACCAGTGCAATGCCACCAGTCTACTGGGTACTGCTGGTGTGTCCTGGTGGACACAGGACGCCCCCTGCCTGGTACTTCCACTCGGTAAGAGCTATAGCCAAGCCTGGACATGATAAGATATATTAAAAAAAAACCTATTTCAATATCAAATCAGTTCCTTGATCTGGAGCAGTCATATTGCGTTTTCAATGTTACTATGCAGCTCGCACTCCAAAGGAGTTGATGGATAGAAACTACTGTCCTTACTTTTCTCTGTGTTAAGTATTCATGCAAAACAGCCTATTTTGGTTTGTGGCTTGCAGCTTTGGAGTGGTATCAGGAACTGGGGCTTTGCTCAAGAGTGCAGATTATAGGCATGAGCAGTGAAAAGACAGATGGCTTTGTTGCATTATCATGTGCTTCATACTTTCATGCTGTAGCCACTTGAATCCTGAGTAGTATAGATTTAGAAGACTGCTTGATTGTGCATTGGTAGATTTTAAGCAAGTGATTAATTTTTCTTTCAGTTACTCTGTGTCTTAAAATTACCGAGGGAATTTTTTCTAACTTGGAGTTTGAAAACAAATTGTGGGTCTGGCAAGCTGTAAAATCAGGCCAGTAGCAGCTGGGACCTAAACTCTGCTAGATACAGTGATTCTGCAGTGCATGGACAGCTTTGAAAAAAAAAAGTCTACAAGAGTTGGAAGAGAGCCTTGTGCTCCTTGTGTGTTTCAGTTGGTTGCTGGTACTGGACTACAAAGTTCGTTCTTCTCTTTCCACTTCTGCTGCTATTGCTGTCCGTCCATAAAGAGACAGATCCTTGATCATGGTGTTTCTTCTGCAGTTTTATTGGTTTCCCCTGCCATTAACAGATAAGGCACAACCCATTGGTGACCGTGTGATGACACTAAAGCTGTGTCACATAGTTCAGCTTCTGTTCTTCTCCTTTTTCAGCTATGAGACTCCAGTGTGTGAAAGTGATGCCAGATCGAAGAGCACAGAGGTTGATGATCCATTCAAGGACAGAGAACTTCCAGGTCAGAGGAACAAGATCCTATCTCTCCCTTCTTATCTTGTCTCATCTTGGGATTCTTAAGAATATTATTGAGGAGATGGGGGATTTTCCTCACAGTGTATGCTTTATCATGGCGTTTATTCCATGCTGCTCTGGATTACCTCCAGTTTCAGCAGTGAATTGGAAAGGTGTAGGAGTGTCCTGGGGGGCTTATTTATTACCTGTCTGCCCTTTGAAAACATGTCTGGGATCAGAATTTCCAGGAAACAAACCTGGATGCCAGGAGATCCCCTGGGGAAAGAATGGGCTTAGCATTAAATGTTCTTCAAAGTCTGACCAGGACAGGATCCTTTCTATTTATCAGAGCTTTTCAGCAGCTTGGTGCCCCCGAGTCATAGAAGAGGACACAACTGGCAATTGTTAGTGGACTAACTTTGCTCCCTGACACTGCATGGCCCAGGCAGGACAGCATTCCTGGTGTACTAGGGTCCCTTAAATAATGACAGCTTCTCACTTAACTGGACTTGATCTCTCATTTTCTGCCTGGAACACACTTTATTTCCCATTGCTGCTTTTTTTATATTCTTATTTTCCCTGACAAGCCATAATTTACTGTTTGCCCAGCTTTTTTCTGCTAGGAACATGTGATGGGCATAGGTGTCTGTGCAGCTCTTAAAAATGCCATCCTGCCTGCCTGTGCTGTGGTTTTTACTTCCAGCTACCTTTCTGAGGAGTGGGGAGGCCCTCACTAACAGGTCAGCCTTTGCTCCCCTGGGTGGGGACTGTTTGAAAACAGAAGGTACAGTAGGTTTCCCTCCACCAGTGGGAGTGGTGGAGACCAAATAACTCTGCAGAAAGAGCTGTTACCTCTAGATCAGCTTTATTTTCTGTTGACTCTCTCTGTGGCTAGCAGAAATTGAGTTGTTCCTGACCAGGTTAGCAAAGAAACTGAGATTTCTACCAGATCTGCCCTCTATGTCTCCCAATTCTCCTCCTGCTGGCTCCTGACCTTGGACCCTGGAGCTTTCTGCNGCACACTGCTGGCTCATATTGAGTTTCCTATCAATCAGTACACCTAAGTCTCTCTCCACTTCACTAGTCTCGAGCCACTCCTCCCCCAGCCGGTAGCGGTGCATGGGGTTGTTATGGCCAAAGTGAAGAACCCGGCACTTAGTTTTGTTAAACCTCATACTGTTGGAGCCTGCCCATCTCTCCAGTCTGTCAAGGTCCCTCTGGAGGGCCTTCCTACCCTCCGGCAGTTCAACATTTGCCCCCAGCTTAGTATCATCTGCAAACTTGCTGATGATGGATTGAATTCCCTCGTCCATGTCATCAATAAAGATGTTGAACAGTACTGGGCCCAACACTGACCCCTGTGGGACTCCACTGGTGACTGGCCGCCAGTCTGATGTTGCACCATTCACCACCACCCTCTGAGCTCGCCCTTCCAACCAGTTTGTGACCCAGCATAAAATGTTCCTTTCCAGCCCTCAGCGGGGCTCTCTCTAGTGCAGCTCCTCATTTTCACAAGTCATGTAGAATTTTCCTATCTTCTGCCCTCTCACATTCAAAGGAAATTGACCAATTGGTTCAAGTATTACTCTGGGAGATAGGGGGACGGAAAGCAGCTAAATGATTGCATTAAGGTTCATTTCCTTAGGAAATCACAGTAAAATAGAATAACCTTACTTCCTTGATTCTCTATCCTCTTCTCCCATTGCTTTACTGCCTATCCCTGCATCTCCAGAACTCACCTGTGAAAGTCCTTTGCTCTTGGGCTTTTTCTTTGAGATTCTTATTTCTGATCTCAGGAAGATAGAATAGTTTCATTTCCCATCTCCATTCCTTTCTCTTCTGAAGCCAGACAAGAAGACAGGAACTGCCTCATGCGGGAAAGGACACTGGATGCTCTTTAGCTTGGTGGTCTTTTCCCAGTATCAGACTACAGGAGAGTTGCCCTCTCAGCTCAAGCCACTTTCCTGTGCCTGAGTAAACTTTATGGTCTGTGTTTGGCTGCATGGATTGGCATGATTGTTGTCCAGAGAAGTTTTAGACATTCCATCCCTGCAAGTATTCAAGGCCAAGTTGGATGGGGCCCTGAGCAACTTAATCTAGTGAATGGCATCAAGCAGGGGAGTTGGAACTAGATGATCTTTGAGGTCCCTTCCAACCCTAAACAGTCTATGATTCTGTGATGATTCCTGTCACTGAAAATACCTTTTTCTATGGAGAGATGGGGAGATGGAGGATCTGATCCTGGTTTGTCTGCCTGAGAGATGCTGTGAAGCATGATCTTTTTATGTGGTCTTGAGGTTTGTTTGATTAACTGCTCTTGCAAAAATCCACTGGTGAGCCAGGACTGAGGGCATGAGAGATGTTTCTTTGGGGTTTTTTTTCTGCTTTTATTTCTTAGCAGAACTGAATTTTAAGAAAAATCTCTGATTTAATTTGAGATTGATTGTTCCATTTGCACTCAGTTCTGTTGGGGAACCCCTCATTTTATTCCTCTTCTAGAGGTTTCCCATTCTTTAGACTGTCAGTGCTGCATGGCAGTGTGCTTCTTGGCCTGTGAAGAGACTCTGCAGAGGCCAAGGGAGATGTAAGTTCAGATCATTGCACACCTACACATACCCTGTTCATAAACTGTCCTAACTGTGGCCAGAAGAAAAAAAAAGGAGGAAGGGAAATGTTGCTTCTATGTGGCAAATGGCAAGCTGCTAATTCCTGCAGACAGTGAGATGCTGTGACCCCAGGGAGATGACTTCTAGGAAATAGTTTATCCTTTTCATTACCTCAACAAAAAGCTCCTTAAAGTGAGTGGTCTACTCTGACTGTAATAGCAGCTTGCTCATTACAATGCTGGCATTTTCTGGACCATGTGCCAAACAAGTGCTGAGGAGTGTGTGTGTGTGTAATGTACATAATACAGAAACAAGCAAGGGAGTGTTGGTTAGCTATTGTAGAGGACAGAGCCTGTAATAGTGCAAAGGAGGGATTTTTGTCAGATCAATTTGCAAGCTGCTTTCAGCTGTGAAGGGATTACAGTAAGTTTCTGGTACTCTTTTTGGGGTACATGTGCTTCTCTGCTTGTTTGAGGAAAGCAGAAAGTGTTGACACTGCTATATGTTGCTGTGGGAAGCTGTTTGCTGATGTCTGCTGCCTTAATCAGTTGAATAATTGGTATAGTGCATGGTGGTTTGGGGAAAGAGGTGAGGGATGTAGCAGTAGCTTCTCTAACTTCAAGAGAAGACAGTAGGATGGGAGATGATGGGTTCTGGACAATAGTTTTGAAGGTGGTGGGTTGATGTTAAGCGAGCTTGTTCCCTGCTAGGCTAGAGCAATTGTTACAGTATTAATGTGGTAGTAAATGAAGCATGCTTTAAGAAACAAGGAAATGGCACAGATTGCCCTTTAAAGGTAAGGAGATGGAGTGTTTCATCATAACAGACTGGCACTGTTTAGGATAGGAGGCTCTGTTAGTCTGTGGTTATTATGGTGGGGAACTAGGCAGTATCAGCACTAGTAATGGAAATGGCTACCAAGCTTGTCTTCAACCTGCTTTGTCCTGCTTAAGCCATCAGTGACTGGGGGTGCCTACCACGTATTAACTCAAACTGATGTATTTCCTATGTAGTGTGAATTATTGTGGTAGGTGCTGGTAGGTTCTCTGTGCCTGAAGAGGAGAGTACAAGTGACAGACCTTGCTTTGTGCTTTATAATACTTTCAATATGTATGCTTTTAGTACATATGCTTTGTTGATTAAGACCTCACAACAGCCATGTTTGCATTGGAAAATGACCCAGGAGGTAATAAGTTGTTTTGTAAACTTCTCTGCTAGTCTCACCATGGGAACTCCTGTCTGCCAGGCATTTCCAGCACATCCCTGCAGTTTTGCTGTTAGAGAACTGGGCAAGACCATAAAGCTAACCACACAGTATTCCTGTGAGATACTGTTGATGACCCCGTGTGTGCCTGGACAAAAGCTGCAGGACAAATTGCCATGCAGAGAAGTGCACGGAGGGATTCTTCTGCCTTTCCTTAGAGACTGTGTTAATAGCTGGCATCTTAAAAACAAAGGAGGTTCTGGCTGATCTTGCTGAATTGGGGTAAGAGACCAAGTCTGTGTGTTCTGGCATTAAACCTCCTCTTTTCTTTCTGCAGGCTGCCCAGAAGGGAAGAAAGTTGAATTTATTACCAGCTTACTTGATGCTCTGACTACGGACATGGTACAGGCTATTAACTCGGCAGCACCTACTGGGGGTGGGAGGTGAGTCCAGAAAGCACTCCAGCTGAATGCCACTCAGGTGGTGGCAGAGATCTGGGTGTCCCTGAGGCAGAGGCAGGAGGAAAAGGTGTTGCTCTGACTGATTTGAGTTCCTCTGGGTTTCTGGGAGAGGATCTGAGGCTGCATCTTCAGACACTGCTTTGTCTTGTTATCCTAGCAGTGCCTGCTTCCTCCTGCCCCTCCTCCCTGGCAGCTGCTCCACCATAAAGGTTACTATAGCACATTTGAAGTGTGAAATGAGAGCTCAGTGGGAGGAAGTGGCTTGTTCTTTTGTCCCTTGGTGCTTGAAAAGACCTAATAAAATGCAAATGGATTGAAGGAAACCGTGTGGCCTAGTGGCTACCACAGGGAGTGAAGAATGTGAACTGAAGTCCTGGCAGTGCTGTGGTTTTGCTGTGAGGCTGCAGCCAGCCACCAATGATGAGAGGAGCTGTTTTTCATGGCCCTTGCCTCTGACCAAATGCCTGTCCACCCCTTTTGGAAGGAGCAGTGGGTCAAGCCTGTTGCAAGAGATGAGCACAACTGTGCTTCTGGGGAACTGGTGGAAAGCTGAGGCTCTGTCTCCCCCTCCTGCTTGATAACAGTAGATCCCCTCAGCTCAGCAGCTGCAGCGCTGCATCAGGACAAGCCATTGAGAATGAACTGTGATGGATTTCAGAAGTGCTACGCTGGCTAGGCAAAGCTTCTATGGTTTTGGATTCGCCTGGCTATGAAAGGAGTCAGTGTAGCATGCAGGGATGCCACAATGACTAATGTGCTCATGGTCATAGATGGAGGTGCCTCTGTGCATTTGTTACTTCTGTGGATATTGCTCCAATGTATTGAGAGTAATGTTGATTCCCTGCTTTCCTCTTTCATAATGAGAAAACTATCAGTGCCATCTTTAACTATTCAAGGTCTTGGGTGGCACCTCTGTGTCCCTTGGCTTCAGTATGGATTGCTTGTGAACTCATATGGTTCTAACTTTGCATTTGGACCTTACAGATCAGGCCAGTGACTGAGAGCCTGCATGCTGAATATTCTGTAACCCGTCTAATTAACAGTATATGCCTAGCATGTCTGTATTCATATAAACAGGATGAAAAATGCCCCAAGGATGGGAAATACATCATTCTCTCCTAGACTTAAGCATTCCAATGTCAATTCTGTCTAATTTGCATGGTTCAAATGCAGTCGGTAGGAGTGGTGGGAAGCCCTGGAGAGTATTTGATCTTTATTTGGCATCTTTGGCACTGGGGCTGAAACACAGCCAATGTAATCATCACTCTTAAAACAAAGCATAATATAAACCAATGTTGTAGAGAACAGAGATGTATGCCCCCACTGCACTTCTGTAAACCAGCAGGCTTGCTTCCTAGTGTTCCTTAAGCTTTGTGTAATTCTCAGCTTTCAATAGAGGCCTTTGTGGTGGAATTTTTCACTGCCCATGTCTTCTACACAGTCATCATGTCGATTTATTTTCTGCTCCAGTCAGCAGCTCAGTTTCAAGGGGAAAATTAAATCTTTTAGCAGACTGTCCTTGGTAAGGCAATAGACTGCTACCACCCAAATACTCTGCCTGCCCACTACCATGATTAAATTCACATAACTGTTCAGATGTAATTTTCCATGTGCATCAGCTAGGTTAACTATGTACCCCAAAAAAACACGTCAAGCTTTTCCAACCCAACATGTGGGACTATTTTTATTTTTTTAAAAAGTAATTTCATGGATTTTTTCATACTTACATAAAAATGTAATCAGTACATTATTAATTTCATATGGGTTTGCAAAGTCAGGAAGCTGTCCCTCTGCAGTGAGTTCTGCTTTCCATGTGTCCCAAGGGGAGGAATATACTGAGCCCTCTCTTCAGGAATTCGCTTCTTATGGCGTGAACAGGTGTATCTTCACTGGGTAAAAACTGGCTGGATGGCCAGGCCCAGAGAGTGGCTGGCCAGTCACAAGTGATGTTCCCCAGGGCTCAGTATTGGATAAATATTAATTAAAAGATTAAACGCTGTTTGATATCTTAACAACTTGGACAAGGGGATCAACTGCCCCCTCTGCAAGTCCACAGATGATACCAGGGTGGGAGTGTTGATCTGCTGGAGGGTAGGAAGGCTCTGCTGAGGCCAGAGACATGAAGGTGAGGTTGGCATCTGCACTTGGGTTACAACAGCCCCATGTAGTACTACAGGTTGGGGGAAGAGTATCTGGAAAGCTGCCCAATGGCAAAGGACCTCTGGGTTCTGGTCAACAGNATGTTCCCCAGGGCTCAGTATTGGATAAATATTAATTAAAAGATTAAACGCTGTTTGATATCTTAACAACTTGGACAAGGGGATCAACTGCCCCCTCTGCAAGTCCACAGATGATACCAGGGTGGGAGTGTTGATCTGCTGGAGGGTAGGAAGGCTCTGCTGAGGCCAGAGACATGAAGGTGAGGTTGGCATCTGCACTTGGGTTACAACAGCCCCATGTAGTACTACAGGTTGGGGGAAGAGTATCTGGAAAGCTGCCCAATGGCAAAGGACCTCTGGGTTCTGGTCAACAGCTGGATGAAGATGATCCAGCAGTGTGCTCAGGTGGCCAAGAATGCCAATGGCGTCCTGGCTTCTATCAGCAGTAGTGTGGCCAGCAGGACTAGGGAAGTGATTATTCCTCTGTACTCAGCACTGGTGAGGCCACACCTCGCATCCTGTGTTCAGTTTTGGGCCTCTCACTACAAAAAATACATTGGGGGCTGGAGCAGATCCAGAGAAGGGCAACAGAGCTAGTGAGGGGTCTGGAGAGCGAGTCACATGAGAGTGGCTGAGGGAGCTGGGATTGTTTTGCCTGGAAAATGGAGGCAGGAGAGACTTTATTTTTCTCTGTAACTACCTGAAAAGAGGTTGAAGGAAGATAGAGGTCAGTCTCTTCTCCTGAGTAGCAAGTAACAGGATGAAGAAATGGCCTCAAGTTCTGTCAGGAAGGTTTAGATTAGATATTAGGAAAAGGTTTTTCACAGAAACGGTTGTAAATCATTGGAACGGACTGCCCAGGAAAGTGATGTGGTCACCATCCCTGGAAGTGTTCAAAAGATGTGTGGAACTCGAGGACATGGTTTAGTGGTGAACTTGGTGGTGCTGGGTTGATGATTGGACTTGATGAACTTGGAGGTCTTTTCCAACCTTAACAATTCTATGATTCTGTGTATATTTGAAACTGTCTATGTGACCTGACTTGACTTTGGCACTGAAAATGATATCTCTTTGCCAAGATGAAGGGATATTTTACCTATGGTGTTAATTGTAGGTTTAATTAATTTCCAGCCTTAATAACTAACAAAGTACTGTATGTATGAGAGTGCTTATCCTGTATGTCCCTGGCCCAGATATACTGAAAAGTTCTTGTTGAAAAGAAAAGTTAAAGATCTGGGTATTTGACTTTTCTTAATATCATGCATGGCACTTTTAATGTCTTCATGTCAGTTTCCTTATTTGTGAGGCAACCCTCACTTTTGTGGGGTCCTTTCCGTCTCCCCGTAATGATGGATACAGAACAGGTTCTGTATTTAGACACATACTGGTTCCCTCTGTAGCCTCCCTCTTTCTGCTCATTTACAGTGTTCAGCATTTCATCCTTCTGGCCCTTTCTTAGATTTTGAACAAATGCATCCAATTGTCCAAGGTAAGTTTTTAACATATCACCAGCAAAGCTTCTGCTTGGTATAGGGGACAGGCCAAGCAAACAGCAAGCGCTATCCCCATGTCAGCTGGGACCATATATTGTCCAATGTATTTTAACCAAACAGAGAAGCAACGTGTAGGAGTTTTAAGGTAAGAGGAAGAGTGTTCCTGTTTCTCCGTGTCAGCAGAGAGATAAAACAGGCATAGAATACGCATCTTTATGTATCAACATTAAAATATAGGATCAAATGCAGTGAACAGCCTTTCCAAAGTGCCAAGAACTGAAAAAGCTTAACAGTGAAAGTCTTAAGGAGCTCAGCTTTCCTTAGGGCATTAAAAGAATCCAAAAAAAAAGAAAGGTTGAAAGATGGTTTTATATAATTTGAGTCTCTCCATAGGGACAAAGGCTCTGCAGGCTCTTTAATCTAGCAGGGAAGAACATGATTAACTGAATGTAAACAAACTTGTGATCAAAATTTCTGTAAAGCAAGAGAAATTCTAAGGCAGAACGAATTCATGAGGGAGGTGACTGATTCCCTCTCTCTAAGGCTTTCATCTTAGGCCTGATGTGTTTCAGAAGGACTTGCTTTAGTCAAACCTGAGTTATGGACCTAAGAATAATTTGATTCATATTCTGTGAGTATGGTACATATACAGGAAGTCAGATTAGATTACCCTGCTGCTTTCAGTCTGAATCTGCATATATGAGTGAAAACTTCCTGTGTTTGCTGAGCGTCTTCAAGATTTTACCTATTTAGACTGCAAAGCTATCTGTGGCTTTGCAATTAAGGTCCATATTAGCGCTTTTTTGGGAGGGGGGTGAGAGGAGGGAGGGAGGAGTCTGGGGAGCAATTAGAGATCTGCATTTAAAATACTGCATAGAACTGTTCTAAATTGCACTCAGAAACATTCTAGTAGCACCAGAGGCAGCACAACTTAGATTCCTGCAGGCTATATAAGTAAAACCTGATAAGACTTTTTTTATTTTTTCTTAAACTGGGCATGCTTAAAACAACCTTGTAATCCCTTATAGGTTTTGTCTTGTTTAAGAAAGTTCAAAGCTATCGGCTTTAATTGAGTTACTCTTGCTTTACAATAATGTAAATGAGATGAGAACTTCCCTTCCTCATGGCCCTGGCTTATATTTCAGGGTAATAGCCAAGTGGACTTCATTTAGAGTTTTGAAAGTGAAAATTTCTGGTGAAATTCATTCTTAATTTTAAATTTATGTAATAACTTCAAGGCACATCTTGTTAGTGTATGTTTTCAAAGTAATTAAGGGAGTACTTGTAGAAAATTGGTTTATTAGCCACTACTTTACATCCATGTTGGAAAAAAAAGCATTGTTGAAATCGTTTGCATGTAAATGCCTTATAATAGGAGCAGCATTAAATTAGACTTCAGTACCTTTTAGTCTATTTTCTGATTCTGATATATGTATTCATATCACACAGGGCCTAAACTAAACTAGATCAGAGGGAATCTCAACCTTGGTTTCCCTGATCTGAGAAACACTCTTTAGTCCCTTCCAATTGAGAAATGAGTATTAGTTACCAAAATGTGTGCACTGTGGTTTGCTACATTATCAGCAAAAATATTACTGCCCTGTAGAATTTAGGGTGAAAGGGCAGCTTACAACAGCCACCCTTACCACATAACACAGCAGCTATGTCCCTTCTTCTAAAGTTGCCCATTATTCCCGAGGTAACAGCCTCAAAAAGTACTTCAGTAAATGGCCCTGAGCTTCCCTTTCATGCTCAAGTTGAGCAGTCTGAAGCAGGCAAGTACAGCTCAGCACATCTCCAGGGTGTTCTGAAGCCAATCCATGTTCTAATACAGACTGACACTTTCAAACAGGGAGGTTTATGCTTAGCTCCTGTTGCATTTCAATTGAAGTTGGATATCAACTTCCCTTTGTCCTCTCATGGAAATTCTAGCCTAATTAAAAATATAGAAGAGTGCATGTAAGAGCAGGGTCTTTGAACAGTCAATGAGGAGTGAAGGGAGGTAGTTTTTTAGCCTTCTAAATTATTTATCCCACAATCTTCAAAAACGTTGTGCCCAGAATAATGTTTTGTATACAGATTAGTCAGAGGAGAGGAAGCAACTGGTCTGTAATAGGGAGATAACTTAAGTTTCAACTATTGAGGAATTATGCCTTCCCCATAATGAATTTGGACCGTATAGTACCCTTTTGTTTACTCTGAACACAGCTTAGCTTTTTTGTTAGCTTCTTGATTCTTTGGCTACAGGAAGGGGGCAATAATAAAACAAATACGGGATCCTTTTGCAATTCCATTAGGGTGATAGTCTTTGATTCAAGCCATGTTTCCACCATTACAGCCTCTGAGTTCAGAATAGGCAATTGCATAGAACACAAAGGTGGAGGAAGAAGTGGAAGCAGAGCAAGAGCAATTATTAATTTTACATCAGTTTGTTAAACTCATTGCTTTCCACTGCTCCCTGCTGGCACTTGGGTGGATATAATCCATGAAGTTATGCCTGCTGGCTGGCAGGGTCAATTGTTCTCCATCTGTTCTTCATTCAGCAACAGCACAAAGTAAGGTATATATCCTTGCTAAAAATTTTCAAGTCACAGAAACTTACAGTTTTAACTCCTGTAGACATCCTGACCGCAAATACACCTTGTGTGTTAGGAATGAAAGCTGGACTAATGGTTGTTTGGTTTTTATTTTGTTGTTGGGTTTTGGGGGGGGATTGTTTGGGGTTTTTTTACACTGTTAGATCTGCTAGCAGCTTCTTATCCATCAGTGCTCTTTCATCCTGGAATAGCTCCCTCTTGTTTATAGTATCTACAGTCTAACTAGGTGAAGTTAGGCTAGTCTTACTGCCCTTCCCTCCTTCTGCCTCAGCTGCTGTTGTTGCTACATAAAGTTTTTATTAGAAAAAAATAGATTTTCTAAAAGCCTTTAAACAGGTGATCATCTGATGGATACTTCAGAGATTGCAGCCCTGCTTTCTATCAAAGCAGTGGTTTGTACTGTATTAGGATTTTTTGTCACTGTACCAATTAAGATATTTTTCCATGCAACCTATGCAGTTGGATACAAGTGTTCAGGGAGCAAAGGATCAGTTTTGGCAGCAATGGACTCGGTAAAATTTAGTGGGGCATATTAGATTTTGACAGCACAGTTCTACGAAGGATAGTGTGACTGCACACTGTATGTATTTCCCCTTCTTCCCTGCTCCTTTCCACTGAGTTAACTCCTCCTTTCTTGCGAGGGGCCTCGAGGGCTGGAAAGCATTACAGCTTGCATATGCAAAGTGCATGTTCAAGGTGCCTATTTGATATTTTGGCAGAAGCTTCTCTCTGATCCAGCATTCAATGCAGCTTACAAAAGTGTATGTCCATATTTTTTCACAGCCTCTTTGCATTCTGCCTGTACCCCAGTTACACCTGATGATGTGAAGGTATTCTGTGGAAGTGTGCCTCAGCTGGAAGATAGTAAAAAGTCACACTATCTTAACTCACATATCTCCAAGCATAGGCCACCTAAGAAATCAGTATTCTTCTGCAATGACAGACCTCTTAACACGTTGTACAGAAGGAGGAGCAAAAACTTACCTACTTAGAGAGGACTATATACCTGATGCCAACAAATATGTAAGAAAACCGAGAAAGCAGGTTTTGCTGTCCTAGGCTGTTAAAGGCAGAATATGCTTCTCTTCATTGTTGGAATTGTTGCAGCCAGGTGGGTGTGAATCTCTTCTCTCAGGCTGATGACACCAGAACAAGAGGACATGGCCTTAAGCTACACCAGGGGAGGTTTAGGCTGGATGTTAGGAAGAGGTTTTTCACAGAGAGAGTGATCTTTCAGTGGAATGGACTGCCCAGGGAGGTGGTGGAATCGCCATCCCTGGAGATGTTTAAGAGAAGACTCGATGAGGAGCTCAGTGACATGGTCTAGTTGGTGGGAGGCTTGGATGGATGGAGCGTGGTGCCCATGGTTCCACACTTGTGGGCCTGATCCCTGGGTGGGCGTTTGCTTGGGAGTTGGACTCGATGATCCTGTGGGTCCCTGATAACTCAGAATAACCTGTGAACCTGTGAATGTTGTTAGGCTTATGCTGCTAATTGAGCTAAAATTGCTGACTTGTATACAAAAGCATTTCAGCAGGTTGCCTTTGGTAAATCAGCATGCATAGAGCTTCTTGCTTTCCTAGTACTCATTCTTTAGGATTGATTGTTTTGCCACAGAATGCTAAGAGGAATATTTAGGAAAAAAAATAAATACAGCTGTAATGCAGTAAACATGAGAAGGCTGTCTACATTTTGGTGATGTTTGTCTTTGCTAGGTCTTACAAAGCTGTTAGAGCACTGAAGTGAGGTACTGGAATTCAGTGGATTTTAATGTGACTGGTATTAGAGCAAGAGATGTTGGAAATTGAGAATATACAGGGCAGCTTTGTTCTGTCTTGGGTTTTCCAATTCCTTTATAGTCTGAATGATTAGAGAGGCAACACAACAAATGAAGTTTGCATCTGAAGGCTGATTTATTTCTCTTGCAACAGTAAGGGGGAGGAAATAGAGGGAAATTCTCCTGGAATACTCCTGCCAAGTCTGTGCTTGCAGGGCAAGTAGAGCCCCAGAATTATTTCGGCTGACCCAGCAGGTACGGTTGGTGTCATGGCACATCATCAAAGCTAGGTGGCCTAGCAGTGCTGTGAAGTTACATCAATTCACGTTTCATGGGTGGTGCCTAAGTGTCTTGCATGGGCAGTTGTTAAAATCAAGGTAATTACGTATTACATGGTGTTGCAACCTCAGCCTTCTTCAGTGTATCATGTAATTTCATGAGCCAGAGAGATATGTCTGCAATGATATGATGTGGACGCTTCCTGTGCTGGGATTCTGGATGATAATCAGAGGACAGGCAAACATCTCAGGAACTCCAGTCCTGCTAAACTAGCCAACAGGTAGTGGTAAAAACTCAGAAATGGCTGTATCTTCCTTCCTCCTAAAGTCACAGCTATTAAACTAATCCCCTTTAGCTCTATTAGCATGTTGCAGTTTTCAGCATGAGCTTCTCAGCATGTTTGTAATGGCAAAGATTGATTTATCGTCACCCCATGAGTCAATGTATTTGTATTAGCCTGTGGATTTCCCTGATTTTCTTTATGGAAGTGCTGAAGAGAACTATGTTGCTTCTCTTGGTAACTCGTAAGGGCAGTTCCTTGGTGTGCCTCCGGAAAAGGGGCACTTCTTTTCCCTGCATCTGAGTGTCTCTGCAGCAGGTAGTGAGAAGCTTGTGTTCCTTTCTGTTAGTTGGTTCTAAGATGCTGTGATGTTTTCTCAATTTCTGCTTTTCCAGTTGTGGATCTTCAGGAAACAAAGAGCATGCCAAGGTGTGGACAAGGGGAATCTTCTATGTAAAAGCTCGTGTTTTATTCTATCTCAGCAAAAGCAGAGTACTGCTCCTGCCAATACAGGATTTCCCTAAGGCTTATGGAAACATACTAGCCTTCAAGTGATAGCCCCTTTCTGAAAGGGAGAGAGACCAATAGCTATTAATAAATACCATAAAAACAAAACAGACAATGTGTTTCTATTATCTCCTGTCATCCTGGTCAATGCATACAGTTTAGAAAATCTAGATACTGCCTTAACTTCTTTGGTAGATTTTTGCAGTTTGTGCTTGTCCACAGGTGACTCCAGGGGCTTGCCTGGTATTTTGGCTAGCAAAACAATGCCAGACTTACTCCTAACTTCTTCTTCCTACTGTACAGTGTTTATCCCACTGTTTATTGACCAGGTGCTATGAGTGAATGCCAGCTTGTCTCTCAGCTAAGAATTAAATGATGAAGGAGAAAGTTTTAAGTAAAACCTTGGGAAAATGGTTGTGCAGTTTATTTGCCTCTCCCTACTGTGTATGTTTATGGGTTGCAAGGATTTATGTATCTCTGGATAGGGGCTTTCTAAATTCTAAGCTAAATTGTAAAAGCTTTCAGGGAAAGTTGATGAGGATCTCCAGTTAAGCCCCAGTTCTTGCTTTCTGCATGTTACAGATTCCCCATCACTAGTGATTTAATTTATCATGGTGGTGGGTGTGTGTGTAGGGTTGTTTTTCAATCTCTGTAGCTGTGTTTTAAAGGGCAAAACTGGTTATACTGGAAAGTAAAAAAAAATTTCTCCCTTCTAGTTCCCAACGAAGAAATTTTCAGTGACCATTTAAATATAGATCCTACTAGTTTCTGAAACAAGAATGGTGACAATCTTGGAGTGCATTTTATAAGGTGCTAGGGTTTGTATTCCTCCATCAGCTAGAATGCCCCAAACTCATGCTGGAGAATCTGGCTGCCTGTAGCATGCAGGAGAGAGTTCCTCTCTCCTTCCTAGGGAAGGAATTTAGGCAGCAGCTGGGTATGTCTCCTGGAACAAGTCAGAGCAACCAGTGCCAGTGTAGCATGTTTGACTACCTAGCCACTAATTTCCGTGAACTGAAATGCTTTTTTCTTGGAATGAAAAAGGCTGACGTTTCAGCCTTATTTCAGCATCTTTTCAGCTTTCTCTGTTGGCATGCTTTTCATATGGAGAAAAGACAGACTAGCTTAGAAAGAGTTTCTTCCCTGGTTCTCAGTATCACTTGGAATAACCCCTTGCCCACTGCTGCTGTAGAGTACGATACACTGCTTATGACATAACATGTATGACATAACAGTGCTTGTTCAGTGATGGCTTGTCGTTGAAAGGCAGCACTCTTATTGTTTTGTTTGATAGCTGTTGTTCTTCCTTTTTCTTCTCTTCCTCTCCAATATTGTTTTTGTCCACAGAAGAACATGTGAGTCAAATAGCAACAAACTTGTAATACCATAATGAGTAAGAAGTGAAGTAAACTGGAGTTGCCAAATCTGTAGTATTGCTTTTAATGGATTTGTGGTGTCTGTCTGCTGTGGAACTCTTATGTGCAAATCAGCCATGTGAAAACCATTAAAAAGGCTGAAATAACAGTACAGCAGTACAGATACAGGGAGATGATGTATCTTGTCAAGGACATTTTCAAATAATTAATATGTCTTGGATTAAATTAACGTTCCCTTACTGAAGGTCTAGATGTTGCTGTCAAAGAAGCAACCTTGACAGCTGACATTCACAGCTCTCCTGCTAGTTCTCGAATGGGAACACAAGGGTCAAAAGGGCCAAGGAGATTTGCCTCTTGCTCTCTAAACCGAATCATTCTGGGATTAGGCAGAGTTTCAGCAACTGATGTCAGGAGAACCTGAGGAGAACCCAGAGTTCCTGAGGATGTCAGAGTCCAAGATTCTCTTGGCACCACTTGTTAATGCTAAAGGACATTTTTAGAAAAAGTTCATGTCTCTCAGCAGAACACAGCGAAAAGGAGGAGAATAGAAGACCTATGTTGTTTGTCGTCTTGAAATATGGCATAGACCTTGCGTGATTCAATGAGCAGCTCCTGCTCATCAGCATATGCTAGGCAGTGTTAATGAGAGCACCCACTTTTCGGGGGCCTGTGCTTCCTCTGTTCCAGGTTCTCTGAGCCAGACCCCAGCCATACACTAGAGGAGCGAGTGGTACACTGGTATTTCAGCCAGCTGGACAACAACAGCAGCAATGACATCAACAAGCGAGAGCTAAAGCCTTTCAAGCGTTATGTAAAGAAGAAAGCCAAGCCCAAGAAATGTGCCCGACGTTTCACTGACTACTGTGACCTCAACAAGGACAAGTCGATCTCACTTCAGGAACTGAAAGGGTGTTTGGGAGTTAGCAAGGAAGGAGGTGAGCGCCTTCTCTTTCCCATTGCATGACAATAAAAACTGATGTGGAGTTACAACAAACTCAGGAATCTGTTTTCTCCCAACTGCTTCAAAAGTGCCACAGTTTGTGTGAGAAAATGAGTGGGATTAATGCCTTCCCATGCAAATGTAGTTCATGACTTGTATTATGGCTCTGTGTTAAATCCCTTATCACAGGCCTTTGTGCTAAGCTCTATACAGAAACAGGGCAACAGAAGAGCCTTGGCCAGAACTCTGCTTGTACTGTACAAGTCTTTGGAAAATGTAGTTTAGATTAGGTCCTGTCTGAGTAATACCCTGCTAACAATATTTGGTTGTCTCCACCGTGTAGGTTGGATGATGTATGAGCCAGCACAGACTAGTCCTTCTCTGCTGTCCCTGCTGAGTTACAGAAATAATACTTATTTTCATTGCTAAATTCAACATGTGGGAAAGTGGATGATGCAGAGAGAACAACTCAGAAAGAAGGCACAGGGCTGTACTGTTGCCCTTTTTCAGGATTAAATTGTACTTAAAGGTTGGGGGAGAAATAAGGCATGTGAATAACCCATTTTCTTTTCTGTTCAATGCCTGAACAACCAACCCACCCTCCTGCCTTTTCATCCTTTTTCCCTTTCACCTCATCATCTGTTGGGACCTGAACCAAACTGATATTTTTGGAAATTTTATGAATTGAAACTGTTAAACCCAAATGCAATAATTATCAGTCATTCTTGACTGTGGGCAGACTTACTTGGCAGGAGAAGGCTAACAGGGAGATTCCAGGGGATTCATTTCCTGTGCAGGTGTTTCAGCTGCACAGACAGCTCTTATTACAATGGTCATGCCAGTTGAGAATGGTGGGTAGCTTTTTTTGTTCCACTAGCTTTCCTTACTTCTTTTCTCCAGTTTAGCATGCTTGGGTAGGGAATCAGTACATTTAGATGTTGGGAAGTTGTGCTTTCTATGTGCTTTTTTACCATAATAAGCAAGTTGCATTACTTGTCAGCTGTGAAAAGCATTCAGCCTATGTAGCCCAGTGGAAGTTTTTTACAGTCATTGGTACCTTACTGATGAATGACATACCAAAATAGCAATCCTTAATTTTATTACCTTCCCAGTAAGATGGATATGGCAAATGAGTTTTATTGCTCTTTGGCCTGGACTAAGACTCTGGAATCTGCTGCCTTGGCCAACTGACTGTTCAAAATTTAGTTTATGGAAAGGGGAATGTGAATCTTTGAGTCTATGTGAAGGGGAAAGAAAGCAGCGTGTGACATTCTTGTGAGTGCCTGATTGTCCAACTATTTGCTGAGAATGCAGCCTTGTAGTCGTTTCTTTTGTTGTATGAGAATAGGACTGTGGTCAAAAAGGGGCTCTGATCTTGTTTTATCATACAGCTCCACATACCTTCTACAGCCCTGATAAGCCTTGAGGATCAAAGATAAATAAAAAAGTTAAAGGACAGTGAGGACTAAAAAGCAGTAGATGTGGCAGGGAGCAGGCACTATTACATAGGAAAGAACTGAGAGAGTACTCTAGAGGTGCAGTAAGCAAGTTTGTGATGGATCCTTCTTGTGAAGTTGTGAGGTGATACATTACATGTTTTCTATCCTTTTTATTCATAACAATGTCTAAATTTAGAAAGAATCAGTATCTTTGCTTTTTACACAGTCTCCCACAAATCCTTATCTCTAAATTGGAGAGAGATGGATCTGAAGGATGGACCGTTCAGTGGGTAAGGAGTTGTTTGAATGGTCAGAGCCAGAGGGTAGTAGTGGTCAATGGCTCAGAGTCCGGATGGACATCAGTGATAAGTAGTATCATTCACGGGTCCATATTGGGACCAGTGTTATTTAATATCATTTCTGAGGACATAAATGAAGGAATTGAGTGCACCCTCAGCAGATTTGCAGACACCAAGATGAGTGGAGCAGTTGCCACACGTGAAGGCTGGGATATCATCCACAGGGACCTGGACAAGCTCAAGAAGCAGGCCCATAGGAATTTCATGAGGTTTAATATGACCAAGGGTAAGGTGCTGCACCTGTGCTGCAGCAACCCACAGTATCAATAAGCTGGGGCATGAAAGGATTGAGAGAAGCCCTGCTGAGAAGAACTTGGAGGTGCTGGTGGATGAGAGGCTGGACATGAGTCAGCACTGTGCACCTGAAGCCCAGAAAGCCAATTGTATCCTGGGCTGCCTCAAAAGCAGTGTGGCCAGCCAGGCAAGGGAGGGCATTCTGCTCCTCTACTCCACTTGAAGTGCTGTGTCATGCGCTGGGGCCTTCATGACAGGAGTGACACAGGCCTGTTGGAGAGTCCAGAGGAGGGTCATGAAATTTATTGGGGGGATGAAGCATCTATCCTATGAGGAAAGGCTGAGAGAATTGGGATTTTTCAGCTTGGAAAAGTGAAGGTTTTGGGATTGTGGCCTTCCAGTACCTGAAGGGAGCCTACAAGAAAGAGGGAGAGGAATTTTTTTACAATTGCATTTAGTGACAGGACAAGGAGGAATGGCTTCAAACTGAAAGAGAGTTGGTTTAGATTAGGTGTGAGGAAAAAATTCTTTAATGAAGTTGCCCAGGAAAGTGGTGGATACCCTGTCCCTGAAGTGTTCAAGGCCAGGTTGAATGGAGCTCTGAACAACCTGGTCTAGTGAAAGGCATATCTGCCTGTGGCAGGGGGTTGGAACTAAATGATCTTTAATGTCCCTTCCAACCCAAACCATTCTATGCTTCTATGATCTTACCCCTTCTCTAACTTTCCCTTATGCTGATCGTGGGCACATGCATCAGTCAACTAGACCATGTACGTATTTGCCAGACTGTTTGTTCAGAAGACTTGCCTGTTTCTTCCTCTGTTTCTTTCCTTCCATGGCCTCCAAAGATCTGCTGGGGCTAAGGTCACTGTGGGTTCAAGCCCAGAGCTAGTTGGGAACCTTTACAATGATGTGCTTTCACTTGTAAACTGCCAGTAAGATGAAACCAAAACTTTTCACCCAAACGTTTCTGTTTCAGCAAAAGCTTTGAAAGGTTTTTCTGGTTTTGATTGGATGAGGAAGGATTAGAGGGAGGCAAGGAAGGTCATAATCTCCCCATGATATATTTCATTACAAGTGAACTTCCCTCAGATGTTCCAAATTGTTGTCAGGTATCCAGTAGTATAAAATTAAAAAATCCAAGTGCGTAATGCTTCCTGATGGGGAAATTGAACATTTATAATGGTTTTGAAAGTAAAACACAGTACAAATTTTGTAGTAGTGTATTTGGGATGCTGAGGAAAACAGATATTAACCATTCTTTATTTTTGTCAGTGTTTTGCCTTTTTTTTTGGTGGCCTGTTCCATCCAAACATGGAAATCGTAGGGCATAGACAAATCATTACTGTTATATACCTCTCAGGGCCTAGAGAGTCTAAATAAATAAGATTTATGTGTGAGGATTCAGCTAGGATATTTGTAAGGACAAACCTGAATCTAAAGTCTTTCCAGCTTAGGCTCAAATCTTTGAGATGCACAGTTCTGTCTGTCTTCCCTTTCTCAGCAGGCTCTTAATGCTTGTGTTAACCTAATATCTGGTTACTGCAGCCGGTGGTTCTTCAGTAAGGAAAGTAGCTGTCCAGCCTGTCAGAAATCCTTCCACTTTTCCATCCATATGGTGATCTAGAAAGCTGCTGGCAAATCTGCGAGGTCTCATGACCACTTTGCACTGGTCTTGACCCTCTGTTTAAACCAGACTTGGTTCTTTCAGGGGCCATTCACATGGAAAAATGCCAGTCTTGGATCTCAGAATGGAGTAGCCACATAGAGTCAACCTTTGATGGTTTGCAGAAGTCTGCAAATAGTTTCTTAAACTGGTGCAGAGCCGGCAGAGATGGCTTTTAGCTTGGAGTATGCCAGAAATGGCCTATGCCATAATTTGATCTAGGATTGTCTGTTTGAGGAATTGTGGAAGGAAAACAGATGGATTTATAGCCTATTAAAAGGCAGCATTCCTCAGTGAAGGCTGCACAGGCTAGGTTAAAGGGGGGAACCATCTGTGATCAAAGCACAAATTTAGCTCTCTGCATTGGCCAAAAGGCAGGGTCCTGGAAAGCAGATAGACACACACATTGCAAAAGTTTGCCGAAAAGTTACTGGACCTGAGATTAATTGAAGTCCCGTGATGTTGGAGAGAATGGCTGTAGATATCAGTAAGGCTAGTTGTGCTGGCTGAAAAATGCTTGAGTTGAATTTTACCTGTATATTCTTCCAAATTCAGAAGACAAAGTCAGCATTTTGTGTCTGCCCAAGGAGGAGCTAAGGGAATAAATGTCCCTCTGCCAGCTGACAGGAAGTTCCCTTCTGCCAGCTCAGATCCTGTGACTGTTTTGCTGTCCAAGAGCTTGTCAGATGGTAGGTGTTGGATGTGCTTCACAGGCCACAGGGACTTCTGAGGTGGAACTCAGCCACCAAGAGCACTGTCCAGAAACAAGATCAAAATGTCTTAATTAAAAAGAGTGTGTATGTAGTTAAACAGCATGTCACTTTCTACTGGATTTGAGGAAATACTACAGAAAGAAGGAAAAGTAATGGATAATCCAAAAACCAGACTTCATTCAGTGATGTTTGGGACCGTTCTTACTGGTATATTCAGAAGTAATCAATCCTCTGCATGTTTGAGAGGCTGGGAGTGAGGTCGCTCTGTATCATTGCTGTGTGGGAGAAGGTAGCAAAGAGCAGTCACCTGAGAAAAGGCTCTGGACCAATGATGGTAGAAGACAAGTCTGGGCAGCCGTAAGAAAACTCAGGTAATGACTGAATTAAAATGCATATAATTACAATTAGATTAGAGTGCAAAGGAGCTCAGCTGGGTCAGTGCTTGGCTTTGTCTGTCTTCTTCAGATATCCCCCTTTGGAGCTTTGTAAAGATGCTGTAGTTTGCCTTTAATCTTGACAAAAGTTAGTGATGGTTTGTACTGTGTTAAGAATACAAAGCTGGTGGTAGCATGTTTCTCTCCACAAAAGAAATTTGCTTTGTAAGTATGAGGAGTAATTTCTTCCTATAAAAAGTTGCTGGAGTTTCCTTCAGCCTTGTTTGTTTTTTTTTTTTTTTAAAGACACCTGACCTAAGCCACTGTGGCTAGTGTTCATAATATTCTGCATTATGAACTTGCTGAATGATGGAATGTTGCCCTGTAATGCCCAGGGGCTTTCCAGGAATATGTTTGTAACCCCCTTCTCACCACCTGCCATATTCTTTCCCCTCTTCTGTGTCAGTTTTGTACTCAGTGGAGTGCTGTGATGCAGTTTTGCCTTCCGTAGGTATACGTGGCTGGCCTGAATTTATCTGGCAGACAGTCAGAAGGCAGTGTTCCCTGCCCTCGGAGGGACAGGTGCAGAACCTCAGTGTGCTTTCCCCACGTGGATGCACAGGGCCGTGCCCCCGAGCACACCGCCCAGGGCAGGGAGGGATGCTCCCGCTTTCTCACATGGACCTCTCCGCCCCTTTCCAAAGACACATAGTACTCATTCTCCTCTTACCGAAGGCAGTGCTCGTTCACAGCACTGCGCTGTGGGTGTGCCTGCCCTGGGTGCCGAAGGGGGGCGAGGGTTCTTTTGGAGGTGCCTTGCAGGGCCCCGGCGGCAGCCCGGGAGGAGCCTGGGCTGCTGCTGCCGCCGCCATCCGCAGGCTGTGAGTGCCGGGCAGAGCCTCCACCCCTGGCAGCGGAGCCTCTGGCGTTTTACACGCCAGGTGAGTGCAGGCATCCCGCTGGTCCAGCCAGGGCAGGTGGTTGGTATCCGGCTGGAGTTCGGAGGCCTTGGAATAACTTATTGTGCTTGCACAGTTACTCTTATTAATGCTTTCTAAAGCCAAGAGCCTGTGCTTTGCAATCCATTTTCAATTGCAGCCACTGCCAGCTTTCTCTCTTGCCTCTATTTTCTTCCCAGCGCCTCTGTTCCCATCTTGCAGCCCAGCCTCCTGGCATCTGGGGCTTCTCCCACCTCATCCCTGCCCTCTGAGCTTGTGCCCTTCTCGTCCCTGCACAGAGCGAAGTGTGCTGTAGCTGCTGGCTTGCAGAGTACTTGATGTGCAGTCAAATCATGTGCATGCGCTAATCAAAGACTTAGGCTGAGCTGGAGTGGAGGGTGGCAACAAGCTCACTGCTGCTGGCTGGGGGCAGGAGTTCTCACTTTCAGCTAATCCATCTTCTGAAATCAGACCGAGCAGCTAGCAGGCAATATGACATGCTTTAGAGAGCTCCTCTAATCCCTGAGCTCTCTGTACCCAGCACATGGTAGGAACAGGTTTATTGTTTAGATGAGAAGCTCTTGCCATTAGCTCCATCTGGTAGAGGGTGCATGTGCCTGTTATAACACAGTCACAGCTCTGCCCTTCTGCCAGATGTGAGTTCAGGTCTTTGATTTTAGGGACCTGTTTGATTGTTTGGTCCAAGCAAGAGATTTTATAAACTTGGGTTATCTGTATTGCCTTGCCTTCGCTCTTTTCTGGCTGCCCCCTTTCTACATGGCATTATTTTGCTTGCCTGGGGAAACTTCATGACACTACTTGTATCCTTCCTTTCTTCCTTCTCCTTCTGCAGTTCAGTTTAACCTTGTAATTGTTTCTTGCCCACACCAAACCTCTAGATTTCATGACATTCAGCTACCACATCACCAGGTATTTAACATCACTCAAGTACATTAGCTGAACTCTTGCATGTGAATCTTAAGGAGTGTTGGCAGGACTTACTGTGAGCATGGTCAGAGGGGATCCTTTGAACCTGCCCTCTGGCAACTGACAAGAAAGGAGGCCCCTTTGACATGCCACAGCATTTATTGCCCTTAATGTGGTTCTTGGATTTTGCAGGTAGCCTGAGCAGTTTACCCAATGGAAAAAGACAAGGCCTTAACCCTTTCAGTGAGTATCTTATCAAAACGGTTCCTTTTTTTGCTGTGATAACCATGTATTTGAGAATTCATTCTCTCCTGCTTTCCAGTGTTCATAAACAGCAACATAGAAACAGATGGAAAGCCAAGTTGTTCATAAGAGGAGTAAATATGCCAACATGCAGCTCCCCTGCATCATCTCCAAGTCCAGCCCCGGTTTTTGGCTGGAGCAGACAGTACACTGTTAAGGAATTAGGATACAGCAGCTATGGGATGAATACTCTACTATTCTGTTCTCCCATTTTCTAGCAGGCAATAATTTAGGTGATTTGTTGTGTTTATAATACATTACTCCATAGACAAATTTCCATGAAGACTGTGCTGCATCATGGTGAAGGTCTGCTTTCCTCTATTTTCTGGCAGTGAATTGCACCCTTCCATCAGAGAGGAACAACAACATTATTTGATTTGCTTTCAGACTTGCTGCCTTGTGGTTTCATTTTGGACTGTAGGAAGCAGTGAGCAATTCTCCCCTGCCAATATCTCACCTACTTGTTCAATTTCTGCCCAAAACATATCTGGTTAGGCTCCTTATTGTTTTGAAAAGACCTATGTGATGTATTTGCATAATTACAGAAGTCTTCCCATACCTCCTGCTGTCCTCCTTACCTTTCTGGGGACTGTACTTAGTCCTGGTGAGAGGGGCTGAACGGAGAATTGAAGATAAAGATCAACTAAACCTTATACATTGATGTAGTGTTGCTTCCTGGTGTGTCCTCAGTTCTGAGCATGTATTTGATTTTTGTCTGCTGCTAAAAGCTGAGTGGAGGCATTCAGACAATTGTGTACTGTGTCTTCAGCCTCTCTCCTAGTCACTCAGAGCACTCAGTGCAGGACAGGTCATCCCCACTCACATGCTGCATTGCATTTATAGACATTGAAGATAATATACTGGGTTTATGAGCTGGTCACTGAGTACTACGAGTGCCCTTTGCAGAGCTGTGCAGTCAATTTCAAATATGACTATCTGGAATAATTTTGCATTTGACAGTATTCACGCCCTGTGGCAAGGCATGTTGAGCCCAGTGAGGCCTTTCCTCCCAGTGATATGTAAGCTTTCTCCTTTCTGAAAATCAAGTCCATACTTTTCCTTTCTCTTTAGCATGTTTTCACCTGTAATTAATCCACAGATCTCTCACTCTGATCCGTAAGAGCTTTGATTCTTTAAGAACCTTTGATGAGGAGCTTAACAAAAGCTTTCTGAAGAAAGGCCTTCTTTGAGACTTGGTTATCTGCTAGGGGAGAAGGCAGCTGGCTGTGGCTGATGGGAGAGATAGTGCCAGGGTATCCTGGCAACAGTGGGCTTCAGCATCAGCTGTGGCAGGCAGAAGAGCAGAGGGAGAGATGTTGGACCAGTTGTTTCCCAAGACTGCGTGCTCATTTCCAAGGAGGGGGAGGAAAGTGGTGGTTTATGTTTAAAAATATGTCAGTCCCTAAGGCTCAGTATGAGTCATTCAATGTTTTTTTCAGCAAGGCTGTCTCATTAGCCCCTGGTTGTTTTCAGCTTCACAGCTTACTCTGGGATCTCAGCCTTCTGGGGCCATGGCTTCAGCAGAGGCTATACTGTGTCTTTATCAGTCAGGTTTCTTTTGGTTTTAATTTGTCTTTTTTCCTCACTTGTTTTGCTTCTGTTCTGTTTGTCTTCCTCCTCCTTGCCCACCCCACCCTTTCAGTAGGTCGCCTGGTGTAGAAGACAGGAAGGGAAGACAGAAGCTGACCCAAAGGAAGGAAAGATCCAGTGACAGATGGACAGACACCTTGCTGCTTGTGAGCAAGCATGCAGCATCGGCAACATCCAGCATAGTGGAAGTGGCATCCAGAATGTTTGCACTTTTTAATAATTGGTTTGGGTTTGTTTTTAATTCCTGTTCAATGCCATAATCTAATAATTTGGAGAGTAGAGAGAAGCAGGATCATGAGTTTTAAAAATTGGAACAGCTACTGATGATATAAAATTGAGTTCACCAGGACTCAAAGAATTTTATATACTGTATATAAATATATATGTAAATTGTACAGTTGTCTTGTACAGGGGTTGGAGTCACTGTTCTCTTCCTTCCTTTGCTTTTGAAGGCTTTTAGGGTTAGAGGGACACTCTGCATTTACTGGATTACAGTAATACATTCATTTCTGCCACCAAACCATCATTCAGTGGCAAACCTTAACACCCTCATGTAGATAGGAGCTAGTGTGTCAGCATGACGTGTTCTTGCAGATGTGCACACAGTGCCCCAGATACCAAATGCTTCTTGATAGCATCTGAACCCCTTTTCTTACTGTAAAGCCCTGAGCAACTCACAGGCAATTGGGCTTTTGAGAGCACAGATTTCATGTAAGTATTGGTACACTGCAAAGATGCTTAAAGTAGTGATAAAAAAGGGTTGTATTAAGGACATTAAAAAGTCGGTTTTGCACCTGTTGCAAGTGGACAGAAATGAATTACTAATGCATTCCTATCCAGGCTCAGATGACATGCTTAGCAAAGATGTGTCATGCCTCTGGAATCTAGTGCTGTAGGAAGGATGTGGGAGCTGTAGGTCTAGTAGAGTCAGTGGAGTGAAGTCTTGCATCTTCCTCTCTGACAGTGTTCATCTATATGTCATACAACAACAAAAATACTGAGAAGCCTGCTGAAAGCAGCATCAGCCTGTCTGTTGCTTTGCTGAAGAGAAGAACATACTTATTAGTGCAGAAAGACACAATCATGCTGCTGGTTCCCCAATCTGCTTTACTTATGTTTCAGCACTACAACTTGGGCCATGCTCATGGTCTGTCAGCAATGGCTATTCTTGTCCTTGATGACTGTGAATCCAAGTTCCTGTCCTGCACAGTGTGTGCCTGCCTCGCTTATTCACTCCACCTGATCTGCGTGTTACCACTGCCTTCTCTGTAATGGGACACTGGAGCATGACGATTAACAGTGAGGGCTTAGAGTGAGGAGTCTGGTGTTTTTGGAGGCCACAGGGACTGTTTCAATCACTAGCAGTTTTACCAGAGTTGTTTCTTTCACAGGGGCATCCATATCAGCAGTTCTAGGTTTGAGCAGAGTGGGATGGGACATGGAGTGTTTTGTGTATTTCCCACTGGCCAGCACTCGCCTGTTCTGAGCAGCCTCCCACTTCAGACCTGGTGATCCTTGTGCTACTTGTCTCTGGACCAAGAACCTGTTAAAAGAAACTGTAGCTGGAGATGATGATATGCCATGCTAATGAGATCACACCAAAAATTGCTTGTAACAGCCCTGGGTTGCTGTGGAGACTGGATTCATGCCTTGAGTCCATCCCCATTGCTTTGGTAAAAGATAATGTGACACAGCATCTTCAGTCTGTGCCATGTCATCATGACAACAGTATGAGATAAATACATCACCGAAAAAAGTGTCCTGATGCAGTAAGTTTGTCCTTGTTGACAAAGTAAAGTTAAAAAAAAGAAAAAACACCAAATAATTCCATAAATAACTGTTTAAGAATAGTAATGGTACTTCCTCTGGGAAGTAGACTGGGGCTAATTAGAACATGTGGCATGGTTGAAAACATCTCTGGTAGTCTCTGAAATATACATTATACCAAAACAATATTCAGAAGTCATCTCTTTAGCAAGAGCAGATCCTGCTGCTGGATCTTCATGGTTTCTCACATGCAATGTATGTGCTTTTTTGGCCTGCAAGCTCCCATCTTCTTGATTGCTTCTTTTCTTTTCTTTTTTTTTTTTTTTTTTTTTTTTGCCCAGGCCACATCTTTTGTGTGTTGAAAGATTTGGTTTAATGTATAGTTAGAAATGTTCCTGTCACACTCACTAATCCTACTGAAAGAGTAAAGAATTAATCCAATGTATAAAAGGCCTCCCCCCTCCTTTTAAATATGCTAGTTTTAGGAATTAAAAGCTCTGACTGCTGGGTTGGTTGGTGTATGGTGGTTTGGGGTTTTTGGTTTTGGGGAGGGAGTTGGGGGGGTGTTTTTTGTTTGTTTGTTTGTTTGTTTGTTTTTTAATGTATAGTTGCATCCAGCAAAAGCAGCCAATTGGATGCCTACAGGAGTTCTGTCAGCCACGCACTGGGACTCCACAATACCCCACAAGATTGTAAGGGAACTACAGAGCTGCTAAACTCAGTGCATCTTTTCTTCTGGAAATGTAAATAAAACAGCCAACCAACAATCCTGCCTCTCACGTTAATCCTTCTGCTGACCTCCTTTTTCTCATCCTTGTGTTTTTCCCCTCCAAAAGGCCTTCATTCCCATGAAGGTTGCAGTGACAATTGGGTCAGTTCTTCAAGGAAGCCAAATGAGGGGTGGCTGTTGGTTAGCTTTGGTATTGGTGAGTATTTATGTTGCTAGGCTAGGGCTGACTTTGTGGATGGATTTGGGGTCAAGCATTACAGTGCTCCCCTTTCATGAGATGAGTGCCTGTTCGTGCATCCTGAATTGTTGGATTTGTGTGAGTCTCTGAGCAGCTTCTGGCAACACTTGTACGTTGCTATAGAAGACCCAACCAGCATGATTATGTAATGTGCAGAGACTAGGTTACTTGTTCTGGGTTTGTGTTGGAGGATCATGCAGACAGCTGTGGTCTTGATTAATACAATCCATGCTATGAGCTGTCCAAACTCTGTACTCATCAGAAGAGAGCAATGCCTCAGCCGCTTGCTTCCTCTGTTCCTTTTATTGCCAGATAACTGGCCAGTCCACCTGGCTGCTGGGCCAAATGTGTCCTTATCTGGCAGTGGTAAACACTCTTCTGCTCTGCCTTGCATCAGTAGCACCTTACTGAAGCTGGAATATTGAGTGTCAGCGTTGTGTCTGAAAGAAGACACTGGGAATGTGTCTCCTCATCCTTCAAGTCCTCCTGGACCTCTCCAGCTCTACTTTGAATGACAGTTGAAAACAGCAGAGAAGCAGGACACTACAGTGCAAGTCAGCTGTTCCTCCTGCCAGAAGAAAAAAAATCTTTCTTTATTTGCTGATTCTCCAAGGGCATACTACTTGTAGGAAACTGATATGGTGAGATCCATCTATATGAATGCACTGCTTTCCATGGCCTGAGTTTATATTGAATTTACCCTGCCTCAGCACATTTCTGCCTATGGCATCATTTGTTAAAGTGAAAGGCATGTGTTTGGGTTTGGTTTTGTAATAAAATAGGTAACTTTTGCTCCAGTGTCTTGTAGTGGTTTCTTGTTGAATCCTAACTTACAGAGCTTCTCTCTTCCACATAATATTCTGTTCCCCCTGCAGTGCTTGGGAGAGGGAAGGTAACTTTGGTCTTTGCAGAATCAAGTGTCAGCCTGTGGTTAGGTTCTTCAGTCTATGATGTTTCACTCCTGTGTGTAAGCCTCCAGGCTGAACTAAAACATGCTCCAGAGTGTATCTCTGATTTGATGACAGCTGTCTGGATCTATACAAGCTGCTTAGAAAGGCTGTGAAGCTTCAGGAGGAGCACAGAGGGGATTGCAGAAGGTGGGACTGACAGCCAGGTGGGATCTTATAGCACAGTCTCCCCAAATCAGTGGTAGAAGGTAGGCACTGCACCTATGGTAGAAGTGTTAGAAGACTGCACTGCATGTCTTCACACCTCCTTTTCACGTGTGAGCACTCATACTTTATTTTTTATCATGCTTCACTACAGGAGAGCCTGAAATAGTATTTTCTAGCTGTTCTCCAAAACCTTGTGATCCTCAGAGAAGGCAAGTCGCAAGCCATGCTGGAAAGCCATGCTGATGTTGTAAAACATGCTTTTTTCTAGGGTACAAGGGAAGTTGCATTCATCAGAGGCTGCAGCATCAGGCCCAGAGGAGGCCACACACCATTTCCTTTAAGTGTATTTGACCAGCCTTCTCATCACTGTCTCTGTCTTTTCATTTGATCACATATAAATCTCTTCCAGTGAATAAGGAGCCAACTGATTTATTGCACATTGAAGGGGAAGCAATTGCAATCCCAAGGGAAGCTTTCTGCTTGTATGGTAGTCAACAGGCTGGACTGTTTGTAGATGGTCAGAAAGGGCTCTGTTAAGATTCCTGTCGTTAGATGCAAGTTCAATGACGAAAGAAGAAAATGCAGGGATGATTGACACACAATGTGTATCTGTCAATAATAACTGACAAACGTACCTAATGTCCTTGTATTACTGTCATGGTTTGGGTTTTTTTTTCCTCTGGCAGCAAAGGGGTTAATGGCTCCTGCCTTGGCCTCCTTCGCTGCCATGGTAATCAAAGTCACCTCTGTGAATAANAAAGATTGCCTTTAAAATGAGGCTTCTCACATTAAGCTCTGATCTCATTAGTCAATAAATAAATCCTTTATATTGTTCACTTGTAGTTTGCCTTGCTTTGCTGTAAAAAGTTTTTTTTCTATTTTTTTTTTTTCCTGGGTGAGGTTGTGTGTGAATCTCTGGCATCCAGCCAGGGTCAAACCACGACAATTACCAAGGTAACAAGTTTTAAGCTAAGGAAAGAGCAGTAGTTGTCATCTCTGGAGTTCTGCAAGACTTAATTAAAATAGGAAAAGAATAGTATTTTAAAAAACAAAAGACCAATTCTTTGGCCATGTTTCCTGTTTCTAGGGTCAATGTAAGGTTGTCTGAGAGGTCTTCACCCTTCCTTGGCATTGTAGTTGTTCTGTAAGCAAGTCAAAATGACTACAAAGGGCTTGCTTCCTGCCTCNAGATGTTTTGTGACAGAATTGCATTGTGGTAGGATCTGAACCATGTACTTTGGGATGGGCTCATAATGAAGTAGCGAAGTAGCACTCAAAAGACTGCATCCTGTGCTGTGACTCTCGGACAACAGAGGATGGAATACCTGTTGTCCCTGGGTCGAGATCTCACTTGGGAAAGGGTCATGAAAGACTTTTCAGAGAGACAGAGAGAGAACTTTGTGGAAGGGCAGAGGTTCCTACCCCAAATCTGGTCAGAAATACCAACTTGCCTGGCTTATCCCCTACCCTGCTCCCCCTTTGTCTCCTGGTCAAAAAAGAGAATATGAGATCTGTTGTAAGAGAAAGAGGGGTGGGGGGAAAAGATTGCCTTTAAAATGAGGCTTCTCACATTAAGCTCTGATCTCGTTAGTCAATAAATAAATCCGTTATATAGTTCACTTGTAGTTTGCCTTGCTTTGCCTGTAAAAAGTTTTTTTTCTATTTTTTTTTTTTCCTGGGTGAGGTTGTGTGTGAATCTCTGGCATCCAGCCAGGGTCAAACCACGACAATTACCAAGGTAAGAAGTTTTAAGCTAAGGAAAGAGCAGTAGTTGTCATCTCTGGAGTTCTGCAAGACTTAATTAAAATAGGAAAAGAATAGTATTTTAAAAAACAAAAGACCAATTCTTTGGCCATGTTTCCTGTTTCTAGGGTCAATGTAAGGTTGTCTGAGAGGTCTTCACCCTTCCTTGGCATTGTAGTTGTTCTGTAAGCAAGTCAAAATGACTACAAAGGGCTTGCTTCCTGCCTCTGCTTCCAACAGTAATATGGCCAGAATGGTTTTCTTCTTCCTTCTCTCCCCTGCCTTTCCCCTTTTCTTTGACATAACTAACAAAATCCACATGCAGAATGTCAACCTTCTGACTTCGCAGCAGCCAGCCCTTACCAGCCATTTAAGAAAAATAACTTGGCAACTGTTCAAAAGCTGATATTAAATTGGACAGCAAGATCTGCAGAAGTGATAGTCCTTAGTTTGGAAAACACCTTGAAAACAAAGTGGGTTGTAGCACAAGCCTGTGTCCCTCATCTCCTGCAAAAGCACAAATAAACATTTATTCCACATTATGTTTTGTTTTAGCACATTGGCAGTAGGCTGAGGGTCTTCTGGTTCTCAGCTGAGAACCAGCTGTGTGCTGTGTGCTTAGGCAACCTGCACCCCCAGACAAGGCAGTAGTGGTGGATGGCTGCTCCCTGACTGGCCTAGGCCTGCACTGTGCTGCAGGCAGAGGGACACGAAGCATGTACATTGGGTCATGGGCGAGGCAGTGGGTTATGGCTCCTGGAGACTGAGATTTCCACACCTTGTCTCCTCTCTGTTGCCAACAGGAATAGCTTAGGTTTCCTGCATACAACTCACAATTAGGTGGCCCTAGTTTGGAGCTCTGAGTAGTTCCTTGGTGCAACAGCTGGGAGTCTGAAGCACAGATGAATTCAGCTTACCTTACTAAAACAGACATTCAGTCCCAGAACAAAATAAATCCTTCATTCTTTGATTTTTTAATTATGTGAATTAAAGGACTCACTTTGCTGAAACAAGTTCTTCTGTGGTATCTCAGTGCTGTGCTTCAAATACTTAAAAACTGCAGAATTTGAATGTCCCGTGTCCTGTTACACAGTTCAGCTCTGGCCATGCATAGCACACATGTCACTGCTGTGGCCCTCAGTCATGATTTTGGCAGGGACCATTGAAGTGATCCCTGCTGATTTCACCATGTCAGAAGAGAGTTGACACAGCATTTGGCTGAAGAGAGGAGAGCTATTTCTGAAGTGTCTTGGATGTTCCCACTATGAGCTGGCAGGTTGTGTCAAGCAAAGCTGTATAAAGGTAGATAAAGCTGCATTTGTTCACCTGCAGCCCAACATAAATGTGAATTTTTACATGTCTTGAGCTGTTACAATTGTTTGAAATGTTCAAATGTCTGCTACAAGCTTTTTCTCCTCAAACTGTACTTGAATACCAGACCTTTGTAAAATGCGTTAATCTGAAGTATTTAGACTCCAAAAACCCAAGATACCAAATATAAAGGAATTCAGAAAACTGCTGGACAGGATCTGTGAAGAGATGCCCTAAAAGATAAAACAGATCTGGGGACTGATAAAAGAACAGGGGTCAAAGTCCCAATAAGAAACCATCCTGCTTCAAGGGAAAGGAAGGGAGCAGGAGACCAATAAAATGGATTGAGACCTCCTCAACAGCCTGAAGAACAAGAAGGAAAAATATAAAATGGGGAATGGGCATTGGAGCATTGCAGACTACATGTGAGCTGCCAGGGGACTTAAGGATGGCATGGCAGCATCACCTAGCTGAAGAATAAGAAAAATTAGAATTACAGAGCTGGTACACTAATCCTGCACTTATCCACAGTTTAGTTCTTTGGGTATTCAACCCTTCCCTGTTCATTTTTCAGAGAAAAGCGGGGTCTGGGCATGCGCAGAAAACATTGCGAAGGGAGACACTCATGAATTTGTAAATGAGCATATGAATATGTAAATAAGCCCGCACTCAGTGCGGAGGGGCAGCAGAGAGTGCCTGGCTGCTCCCTGCTGCCCCTCCGCACCAGCTGGGGGTGGTGGTGGGGGTTCCCGCTGCCATGGCCACCCCAGCTTGCACGCCATATTTATACACAATTGAGTTGACTTTAAACATGCACACACACTGCTAAGCCCCAGCACAGACACACAGAAGCCATTCCCTTCAGGGAGCCACCAGGAGGAGGGAGCAGTGCACCCAGACTGCCACAGCAGGGGCAGGCGGGGGGCGTCCCTTCCCGGTGCCGTCCTGTCCTGGTGCTGTCTCATCCCATCCCACAGCAGCAAGAGGAGAGAGCAGGGAAGGGAGCTGGGAGAAGGGAGCAGTGCGGCCTGGCTGTGGCAGCAGAGCTGGACATGGGGCATCCCATCCTGGTGCCATCCTGTCCTGTCCCATGGTGGTGAGGGGAGGGAGCAGGGAAGGGACCTGGGAGGAGAGAGCAGCACACCCCAACTGCTGCAGGGGGGCCTCCCTTCCCTGTGCTGTTCTGTCCTGGTACCACTTCATCCCAGAGCGCCCGGGCTCGTCCCACCATGGGCACTAACCCCCGGAAGGGCTGCCCGCTCCCTCTCCACTGTGGCACCAGGATCCCCCTGCCATGGTAACCCCAGGCCACACACCATGTTCATACAGGTTCACAGGTTATTCCGAGTTGGAAGGGACCCACAAGGATCATCTAGCCCAACTCCCAGGTGAGTGCCCACCCAGGGATCAAACCCACAACCCTGGAGCCATGGGCACCACACTCCATCCATCTGAGCCTCCCATTGCCTAGACCATGTCACTGAGTTCCTCATCCAGTCTTTTCTTAAACATCTCCACATTTATCCAGTTGAGTTGACTTTAAAGACACACACATGCTGAGAAGCCCTGGCTCGGTACGGCAGCAAAAGGCAAGAATCCTGGGACTCCCTGGACAGGATTGGGCAGAATCTTTAGCTGGCTCAGGGAGCAGGGTGGTCCTGGGAAGGCTGTGCAGCGCTCCAGAGCTGATGGGGCGTGGGGCAGTGGGCGAGGCTTAATTGCATATTCCTGAGTTCACTATCTTCAGGATTCACGGGCTTCATGGATGGCAGCCCAACCCAAAGACATGCAGAACTCAGGGGATCACTGTATATGTCCATGAAAACCTATAAGAGCAAGCTACTGACCAGTAATCCTCTAATACCCTACACAGATTTCTAAATTTATAAATAACTGGCAGGAATGGGCTTTTTGAGGTTTCACTGAGGACAAATAGTTTCAAACTAATTTGTTTCCAGTCTTTGACAGGATAACTAGCCTTGTGGCTAGGGAGGTCAGCAATAGATGTGATAAGTCTTGACTTTGTAAAGGCTTCTGGCACTGTCCCAGAAGACATTCTCATAAGCAAGCTGAGGAAATGCAACCTATTTAGATTCATAAGACGTTAAGTGTCAAAGTCACAGAGCTTTCTGAGGATTGTCCACGGTCCAAGTCTACTCAGTATTTTCAGCAGCAACTTTTGGAAATTGCTTCACTATAAATTTTCCTGGTGATAGTCAACTTATGGGGTGGAGAGTTGGGAGGGCAGGAGGGAGTGTCTTTCAGCATCTATGGAGGGTAGGACCAGAATGCTTGATGGGCTGAAGAAATAATCCAAGTCAACAAGGATGAGTTTCAGCAGAGACATGGGATGACCTGCCATGAGACAGCTGCCTGAATGCACAAACACAAAGTGAGACCCACCAGGCAGCAATTCAGCAGAAATGACTTCTCAGAAGCTGGGAAACCTGAAGGGCTATGGCACATGCAAAATCCTCTTACCATAAGGATAGCAGTGAGTTATTTTCTATGCCCTTGTCAATAAAACAAGAAAAAAAACCCAGTAACAGTCCTAAATGTCCTCCCCCCTGGCTCCTTCATATTTGAGTTACCTATTAATTTCTACCAAGATGCTCCAGAAGAAGAGGAGGCAATCAAATCTCTTTTGGTAGCTTTTTTAAGAGCTTATTGGACAATGGAGACACATTAATAGAGACATGGAGGTGCTCTGTACGATATGCCTCTGGACAGTATGCCTTAGTGCCAAGGATGTGCCATAGGGACTGAGAGCACCTTTGAAACTTTTGTGATGAGACCTTTTTCCCCCCTACGCCTTTTTCATGCGCCCAAGTTGTCACAAATAATTCTTATCAAGCGGGACCAGCATTTCTATAATGCAAACTTATTTTTTTCAACAACAGTGATGAAGGTATTGGGAACGTATTTGTAACTTCATATCTTACACTCTAAAAAAAAATAAATCTTTGTTTGAATTGTTTCGTTCTTTAATTCATCTAGTTTTCACACCTGTTTCAAAGTACTTCCTACACCTGTGGGAGTTCTTTTGCATTCTTGAAACAGGGCCTATTTCTGAGTGCATGCCCAGCAACAAGTATTAGGTGGGTCATGAATTTTCCTTTACCACAGCTCCCGTGTAGCTTGCCACACACACGCCAATAGCAATGGTACAGTCTGAGACATGGGTGAATGCTTACATTTAGGTGCAGTGGAAACATCTGCTGAGCTCATCCACCTCACCTCATGCCTGTAGGCTCCACGTCTAAGCTCAAATTACCACCCCAAGCCACACGTGAAGATGTGCTGGGTTTCCCGGTGCAATGTGGAAAAGGGGTCAAGGGTTTCTGCTGCTGACAGGGGGACAAGGATGACCCCCCAGCCACCTGCAGGGATGCCCTGTGGGTCTAGGAGGCTGGTCTGACCCTGCCACCCACACACCTCCAGGCAAAGCACAGACTCCCTGGGTGAAGAGGAGGCAGGGAGGAGGCGTGAATCTACTCATGGTGTTAGATATATACATATTTTAAATTACACATTTAAATGCCAGATGTATTTAATCCCCTCCCACTACAAAGGCAGGTTGGGAGTGCTGTTGGTACTGGCATACATAGCTCTGTTACTAGCAAGCTGGCTGCTCCTGGCACGTGCACATGGATGACAACAGTCATTAAAACATTTTTTTCTATGTCACAGTGCAAAGGTTAATCTTGGTGACAAGGGCTTTCCAGGTTCTTGCCAGGGCTAAACCACTGCTGTTCCCATTTGTGCAGGCTGGCTCCTACACCAAGGTCAGAGCTGAAACAGTTTTGTGGCAGAATTAACAAGAAAAGAAAAGCTTTTGTCCTTCTTTCCCTTCAGAAAAAAAAAAAAAACCCAAACAATTCCAGGTGAATGATATGAGGAATGACCTGCTGACACGTAACACCAAAGTATGACTGAGAATGGATTGAAACCTCCTGGCTTTGAAAGGTGCCATATTCAAGCATGACCAGATCTGGATGCCTTCCTGTTACCATCTAGATCTACATCTATGTCCCATCTATGTGCTATCAAGAGGTGGATGAGGTGAACAAAGGTCTTGTTACCTACAGTTTGTCTCACCAGTGTCCAGATACAACAGTACTGGGTGTTCTCCAATATGTTTTCCCAAAGCAAGGAGATTTGCTGGTGGAGACATGGAGGTAGGCATCATCCCACCACAGCAGTGGGCCAGGGGCAGCTGAAGCCAGAAGTGGCATGTGCAGACGATGGAGGCTTCTTCCTGCAGACGGTGCTGTAAGGTGGCATCATGTTGCTACTTAGGTGTGGAGGGTACCGGAGAGGTCCTCCAATGCCCAGGGACAAGTGACTTTCAAAACAGTCCAGCCGCCCCAGCCACGGAGTCAGAGGAAATGTGCATCACAGAATACTTTTGTGTTCTGTCTGAGCTTGCAATGAGAGTCCTGGTCACACTTTGTGACACCAATAGCACAGCAACTGCCAGAAAGGGGACAAAGCCCAATCCAGATGCTGCCAATTGCCTCCTTTCTAGATTAAAACATTTGTTCAATGACTCTAGCAAACACTTCCATGTTTCTCATTGTGCCTGTACCACAGACCATTCCTGATGCCTGCACACTCCTTACTCAGCCCAGCTTGCTCTGGGAGGACCCCCTTTGGTCCTGGATCTAAGCCTCAGAACCCATGGGGACCAGGATGCTTCTGTGCAGCAGTGGCAGCAAGCCAGCCCCAAAGGGTCAAACCCCCCTGCACACCTCCCAGCCCCTTCACTAGGAGTGAAAGGCAAGGCACCTTTCCCAGAGCCAGAACTGGAGCTGGTGTACTCCGTTCTGGGTCAGAAGCAGGTGTGCTCACTGTAGGCAGCAGCCAGCCAAGAGGCAGGAGGAAGAAATGATCCCTCAGGCCTGTGGAGGGGGTTGGGAGCATGGAGGACCCAATAGGGCAGTGGTCTCAATGGCTTTGTCAAGCTCTGGCTGCCCTGGGGAAGCATAGGCTTCCCACAGCTGCTGTACCAGGGCCACCCTTCCTAGATCATGGGTGCCATTCCCACTATCCCAGGGCATTTTGCAGTGTAGTGTGACGTGCCCAAGCCAGTTTCCCGTGGAACCCTCTAAGTGGGCCCTGTGTTGGCAGGCAAAGATATGAGTCTGGGGTTATGTGCTGTATTAGCTGCCTCTTTGCTGCAGAGGGCATGTGGGAACAGTTCTACCCGAAGGTCCACTGTGAAGGACACTTTGGGGGTCAGGTGCCCAAACTCAAGTGAAAAAAAACCCAGCCAATGGTGATGCTGGGTGAGAAGGAAGCATGGTAGTGGCCACAACTGGGGCACAATTCCTGGACAGCTTGAGGCAGACAGGTGACTCTTCTTTGCAAAACTTCTTTACCCAAAGGCTGATTTTTGAGCAGCAATGCAGTGTCACCTGGATAGCAAAACCCACAGGATGCTGGAGGTGCCCCTCTGGTAACAGCGATAGGAAGGCAGCCAGAGGTACTGCTGGACCCACACTATGCACAGCCCTTAGCTTATGGCCTCATACAGTGGTAGGCCCCAGGGACAAAACTACTCCTCCGAGGACCTTGGCTTTTCCCCCTTGATGTCAGGATACATTATTTACCCTCATCCAGTGATGCGGGGGAGGAGACAGAAAGGTGTGTCCAAAGCACGAGCGCTGCTGGGCGAGGCCAGCAGCTGTTACTGCAGGCTCTCATCCAGCAGCTATTATTGCAGGCTGCCGTGGGAAGCTGATGGGAGAAACAAAGGGGAAGGATCAGCAATAACAAACAACAGCAGCAAAGCCACCTCTCTGCCTGCCAGCCATGAGCAAGCACTGCAGGGTCCTCCCAGCAGGGAGGGCCAGAGGCCTGGGCAGCAGGAGGGGGCAAATCAGCCAGAGACACTGCAACAAAGTCCAGGCACCTGCCCTAAGGAAAAGAGAAGCAAGCAGATAGCTACACTGAAATGAAACATGAAAGATTCAGAAAAAAAAATCAAAAGTCCCCAAAGGCACCAAACCTGTTGGGGTTTTTTTAGCTTGTGTATTTTTAATGAAGTAAAAATAAAGAAACATGCCACAGATGTTGTCAGCCTGGTGCAAATCAGCCTTGTGCATGGAGGGCGCCAGGGTCTCCATGCAGCTGGCTCTCATGGCAGTCAGTCCTAGCCCCCACCCCTTCCCTGAAGTCAGCTGGAGAAGGAAGTGGATGAGGAGCACGTGGTGGATACAGCACAAACAACAGGAGAACAGCATGGCAGCACCCCAGGCCAGGATTTTTCCAGGTACGGGTATGCTGACATGGGTAAAACAAAAGCTCATCATATTGTAGAGTTCCAAATTAAAAACAGCAACAGTAACAATCTCCCCTTGAGAGCTTTAAATCCTTTAAATCCCCACGGAATACATATGAGGTTTTTTTAATGTTTCTTTTAGTGTCATGTATGTGAGCTCTCAGGCCGCCAGCTGATAGGCAGTGTGGTGGTGGCAGCAGCTGCTCTTGGTGTCTGTTGGCACCTCTGGCGGCCAGAAGAACCAGCAAGCTCAGCAGGAGCCTGGCCTCAGGGTTTCTTGCCCATCTTTTTCAGGCCCTTCCCCAAAGGCATGGAGAAGGGACGGTAAAGAGGCAGGATGACAGATGCTTGTTAGCTTCAAGCCCACAGTGAGCTACCACCATCAAAGCTCCTGCTGCCCCTCTGAGAAGTATCATCCCTCTTTGCCTCACATGTACACACATTTACATAGAGATACGGGTATCTGTTCTATGAAAATAAATACTTCATCTATGCATTAAGAACCATCATGACCTCCATCTCCACCTGTTATAATGTTACATCTCTTTTTGTCTGTGACAACCTTGTTCCCATTGCTTTTTCCCTTACCCGTGAACACCTCCTCCCTGTCTCTTGGGGCAGCCAAAAACACATCAGCAGGCAGAGATGTACCTTCAGGCAGCCTGTCTTACTTGCTGCCCCGCAAAGTTTCGCTTCTTACTGGGAACTTGATGAAAATGGTTCCCTTTACAGCACTTGTTTCTTGATAGAAGAAATTATCTTTGTTTTGGAAACACTTTACAAAGAGTAGGGTTTAACATTCTCTTCCAGGGCTCTTGATTAAGAAATATATTTCTACATAGCAGTGTTTATATAGATATAGGTATAATTTTTATTTATTTTTATTACCAACCCAACATTTCAATTTGCAGCTGTTGATGTAACTCATGACATACTCTTGTGGTGGTGGTTTTTTCCTTCTTTTTCCTTAAAAAGAAATGCACTTCAAATGAAAAGGATGCTTTTTTGTCTGTCTGGTGTTCCTAAAAGGTACTTGAGATGACACAGGAGTCCTGACATGGATGGCAGTTTTTAAGCCTGTACCTGTCAACGGCCTGAGGACCACCAGCAAGATACAGGCGCTGTGAAAACTGGGGTAGCAATTGAGTGAAAGGGCAGCTACACCACAGCTCAGGGTGAGACGGCGCTAGGAACATACGGGCACATCCAGGTTTTCCTGAATTCATTTTCACCTCTGAGCAGAAGAACCATACAGCAAACTTGCCACCACCACCACCATCCCAAGAAGCCAGTGCTGCTTTCCCTGGCCCCCTTGCTCCCTGCTGAGCAGGCTATTCCTGGGTAGCCATTTCTTTCTTTTAACAGTTGTAAATGAACATAATTTTCCCTCCCTGCAGTACCACAAGCTCGAAGTTAATTATACAAAGAGAAATGCCATAGACAAAATATACATGACATGTATTGTATTAGGAGGTTGGGGTTTTTTTTCCCTTCTTTTTTTTCTTAGCCCAGGCAGGTGATTGAGATGCTACATGCTCCAGCCTTTGTCATTAAATGTGTGTGCCTGTGTTTATATTAAAAATATATCAGTCTTGTGATGTTCTTAAAAAAGAAAGAAATGGAGGGTGGCGGGGGAGGGAACGGGTAACAGTGAAAAAGTTCTCTGACTGTCACAGTCTTGTGGCTTCATAAAATACACATGTTCAATTCCAGCACTGATGGCAGCTTGCAGCTTTAGAGTTTAAATTTTTAACATTTTTCCAATTAAGCAGTAAAAAAGAAAAGAAAAGAAAACAAAACAATCAGCGTGCTCCCCCAAACCAAAAAGCAACAAGCAAACAAAAAACAAAAAACAAACAAAAAAAGAAACTCCCCCCCAAATTCCTGAACCAGTCTTCTGCAATTTTTGGCTAGTAAAAAAAATGAAACATCTCCTTACAGTGGAGGGATGCTCGGCAGGTAAGGAGGAGAGCCCCTATGGGAGAGGTGGACTTTGGAGAGGGTTGAAACTTCATAATCTCATTGAATAGGGTCAGTGGCTGGGTTTATTGTGTTTTATTTCAACATTTGCCATTGTTGCTTTCTTTTGTACCATTTTTGAATGGGCTTTGTCTCTTTGTTTTTTTCACTCTGTGATGGTTTTGCCCTTCTTGGCACCCAGCTGTCCGACTGTCTGGGCAGTGGCAGCTCCCAACAGACAGCCGTACCTTCCAGTGAAACCACGCTTCCAGGACCGGTGTCCAGTGAGGTAATGGAGGAGGGGGTCCCTCCACCCGGCAGTACTGTCCCTCCACTGCCTAAAACCCCTTGATGTAGCAATAGGCCTCCAGAGTGGCAAAGAGGATGTAGAGCAGCCAGAGGCTGACGAAGAGTAATGTTGTGGCCAGTTTGCATCCCCGGGGGCCTCCCAGCTCCCCACCGAGGTGGGGTCGCCGGCGGTAGAGTAGGACGCTGATGCAGATGAAGGCGAAGATGGTGAAGAGGGTGACAGAGAATGCCAAGGTGCCTGCTGACACCTGGAACTCCTGCCCCTGTGATGCCCAGTAGATCGCTGCCACTGACCATGCCAGCCCGATGCCCAGGAAGACGTTGACAGCATTGCTGCCTGTGACATTGGTGATGGAGGCGTCAGCGTACACATCTTGGATGGCCGCAGCTTTGCTGGCGAACGTGTCTGGGGTTGAGGGAGAAGGGAAGGAGAAATCACTGAGAGTCCAACAGGAGAAACATACAACCCTTCATGTCTGGGGGACAAGGGAGACTCAGGTGTGACACCAACCGATTTAGTGCACAAACCACTCCTGGTGCACAACCCCCTCCCAGCTCCAGAGACCCCACGTTGCCACTGAGCAGTGCGAACCTTGCCTGGGGACAGGGTTTTGTGGATCCCCTTCCCATCCTGAACCCCATCCCATGACAGAGCTGTTCCCCTGGAAGCAGAAGCACCATCAGAGGACTTACCTCCCAACCCACCCCCTCCCTGTGGCCACCCCACCTGGTACAGAAGTGCCGAAGGCGACAAAGACGACAGCAGTCACCGAGTCCTTGAGACCAATGGTGCAGCCGAAGTGGGAGGCAAGATCACCAATGACGGCTGTGAGCATGCCGATGATGAGGATGGAGACGACGAAGCAGGCCCAGCCATTGCAGTACTCGGTGGGGGGTACACAGGCAAACAGCACCTTCCAGAAGACAGTCAGGAAGTGCATCACATAGTCAAAGCAGGACGGCAGGCGCTCCTCACCAGACTCATCTTCATCCTCATCGCCTGCTGCAAACAACATGGAAGGAGAGGTCTAGTTTTCACGTTGGAACAGGTCAAGATTACAGGGATGATGTGCAGCATCAATGACATTACAGAGGCAAGCAATGTTCTGGGCCAGAAAACAGCAGAAAGTAGAACTGGGAAACTGGAGAGACCTCTTGATCCTCCTGCTCCAGAACATGGGCTGGACACCAGGTGCACCCCAGCAAGAAACTTCTCATCTGTGTGAGGGTATCAGCATAAGTGGTGCAGGCCCTTGAAGGGATCTGACGCCTAGCCTGATGGGCCAGGTCAACCCTGAAACTGGAAGTACTGCTGGTCTTTGTACAGACACGGAACAATGGAAATAAACTGGAGAAGAGAAAGGAGTGGGGAGATGGCAAGGGAAGGAGGGAAATACAGGAAGAGAAGGAGACCTGGGAAATAGCATTGCTCCAAGGATGCTTCTACAGCAGCAGTTTCTCTTAATTGCTAGAAACCAGAAAACCAAACACCCAACATCTCTTCTTTCACATTAGAAGAAGCCCTTGTGACCACTAGCAACAACTCCCACACAACTGCCTGCCTGTCCACTGCCTGCTCTACAGCCGGGTGGAAAACATCCCTTTGGGGAAGATGCCAAACAGTCAAAGAAAGGTAAAATGATGCCTCCAGGGCCATTAATGGCATAGACATGCCTAAAATATTTCCTCCAGAGCTGCCTGGCTCTGAAAGCATTGAGCTCTCTCCCCAAGCAACAGCTGGCAGGTCTCTGGATCTTCTGCTCCACTAGTTGCTGCCTCATGGGGCAACATCTCCTGTCTGCATGGGGTAATCCTCCCAACTACCAGAAACTCTACTGGCCATGGCAGACAGGTCGTGGCAGACAAGACATCTTCCAGCAGCAGAAGTTACCTGCACCGGACACACCAGAATCCAGGACCCCAGCCAGGATGGGATTTTGCTGCCTGCACACTACTCACCAGATCACTGAAGCAGCAGGAGCAATGCCAGTCTTTGAAAATTGACCTCCTGGATAGCTCTGCAATAAAAGATGGATCTCCTGGGCTCCTGCACAAGCCCACTATATTTAGAGTAGTTGAGCTCTTTGGACTGCCCTTACTGATGGTCACCAAATACACAACAGTTGAGTGACACTGACCGGGGAGATGCTGTCTTCTGAGCCCAGATAAATCTCATTCCAGGCTGCATGAACCCTGATTCTGGTACAGATTTTCTGATGTCCCCCTCACCTGCACTGACGGTAATGGCCTCCATGAACTGGTCCCTCCAGGAATGTGTCCCTACAACCAAAGCCAGGTTTGTCTTCTTGATCAGCTTGTCCACAGTGCTCTGTTGTGGGAAGAAAGATGCACAGCAATTAAACTGGCTGTTAGCAGGCAAGGATGATCTTGCAATGCACTTGTGGTCCCCCAGACCCTTTCCAAACTGTTGAAGTGCCACAAGCACTCTCCTACCAGCCAGATGAGGTCATGATAGGAATTGAGCCCATGCTTTTCCTGGACTGGCTGACCCAAACCTCACCAGAGCCAACTGGTTTGCCACCTCTTAGTACTGATGAGGCCCCTTCTTTGCTCACCTCCTGCCTCACCAAAGACAGCTTTTCTCCTGCCCACTCCTGTCCACTGGCATCTTCTGTTTCCAGCAGGGCTCTCTTTCCTTTCTCTCTCCACCACTGCCTACCAGCAGCTGCTACTTCTGGCATTTCTTGTAGACTTCACCCACCCTTTACTTACACATGGCTTCCTCCTCCTTGAGGGTCCCTAGGACACCTACTGACCTTGAACTCATAGGACTCCTCAATGATGACTTCTAGTTTGGGATGCTCGCCAAGTATTGGTTTGCCCATTTCTGCAATCCTCTTGGCTTCCTCCTCTTCAACTGTCAGCTTCCTCTCAGCCATCTCTGTGAAAGCAAGGTCAACACCAAAATGTAGGCAGCACCCCTGTAGCTCCAGGGCACCACAGTGGCTTGACTGCAGGGCCCAGGCATGAGCTTCTGCAGCGCCCTTGCAGCCTGCTACGTGCACGCAGCCATCTGGGGGCAGGGACGGGGTGCTGGACCACAGAAACAACAGACTAAGATTTCTGAGTATCAGTTAGTCACTCAGAACATATGCAACGTGTTTTCAATGTATTTTAAAAAAAATAAATTGTTGTTTCTTCAGTCTGCATTGGTGCTCTAAGTTGACAGATATTCCCCCATCACCCCTGCAGCAGCCACATCTCTAAGTCACACAGTCATAACCACATGTGAACCACACATGAATTGGAAAAATGAGCAAGAGGAAGTAAGTCGTGAAACAAGTAGATTTTTCTTTCATACTACTGTGAGGGTGGTCAGGCACTTGAACAGGTTGTCCAGAGAAGTTATGGATGCCTTGTCACTGGAAGTGTTCAAGGCCAGGTTGGATGTGGTTTTGTGCAACCTGACCTAGGGAAAGGTTTACCATGGCAGGGAAGGTCCCTTCCAACATATTCCATGCTATGATTCTATAGTTTCTGGATTTCTATTACATAGTTTCTGCTGGAGAAAACTAAACCAGGACCCTGGGTCAGCAGTATTCTGAGATGACCCTGTGTCAGGCTCATCTTGATGATAACCCAGCTAACCCAGCAAGGTGCCTGGAGACGGTTCTGGTTGCCCAGATGGGAAAAAGCATCCAAACCAGCAGAAAGGGTGCCCTGGCAGTGTCCCTAGCCCTGATCCAGGTCTCCTCTTCCACCCACACATCCAAGTGCAGGCAAATGCTGATGGATTCTCTGCAAGCTCTGACATCTGAAGAAAGAAACTAAGTTTCTGCTGGCTTTCCTGTGCCTGACCAGTCATGGTGTATGAGCTGCAATACAGGACCTAGCTGAACCTGGGAGCGGGAGCTGGAGCACTGAAGAACCTGGCAGAGCACCTTGTTCTGGCTAAGCAGTGGGTCAGATGTTATCCAAGGTTTCCTGTAGAGGTTACAAATGCCTGGGTAATGCTTCAGATGCGATTAATGCCATGTAGACTCCAGCAGATCTCATAGTTCACACAAAAAATCACATAGAAATTATGAAGTCCCAGTAAAATCTATTTATAAACTCTAATTTCTCTCTTCATCTGCCCAGCTAGATTGATTGAAAAGACTAAGTCTTGCAAGACCTGCAGAGTTTATAAAACATAATAACTCCTGTGGAAGATGACATTGTTATAACTCATCACAGAAACAGAAAAGCTACATTTATCATTTGAAATCAATGACATACATCCACACCATCACTGCCTAGCTCAAAGACAGCATTGTCTGGATTTAGGAAACCATGTAAGTTTACAAAAAATGATAAAGATGGGGGAGCACAGCACCTGGAGAAGAAGATGGGCAGTACAGGACACTGATGGGTGCAGGGGATACATTTGCAAGCAAGACAAAGTGAGCACAGAGTGGAGGAGGCAGCTGAGCTGGAGAAGTGCAGGACAATTTTTTTCCCTGAAAGGATGGTTAAGCATCAGAATGGGCTGCCCAGGAAGGCGGTTGAGTCACCATCTCTGGAAAACATCAGGAAACATAGGATCAGGAAACATGGCATCATGGACATGGCAGTTAGTGCTCTGGTTCACTTGGCATGGTGGTGGTCAGTCAAAGGCTGGACTCAATGATCTTGGAGATCTTTTCCAACCTTAATGATTCTACAATTCCATGATTCTATGAAAATGTTCTGCCTTAAGCTACACTTGGAGGCATAAACTGATGATTTTCAAGAACAAGATTCAAGATACTTTGATTCGCTGCAGGAAGGAATCCGATGCAATCTACATATCTTTTTCTAAGACAGAAAACAAGAAAGTCCAGTCTTTTCCTCTACCTGGAAGTGTATGAAGATGACAAGCTGTATACATCAATGAAAATGCATGTGCTCACACATCAGCTGCCATAGCACATATATGGCTTTGCTTCCCAAAACCTGAACCTCAGGGGCGGAGGCACCCTCAGCTTTGCAAAGCCCAGCTTGGCAGCTGAGTTGAGCACGTGCTGACATATGCTGACAGTATAGAACTGAGCAAAAGCACTTCAGCAATCCCATCAGGGTTGCAAAGCCCAGACTTGGTGACAGTCTGACTCACGACAACCTTCCCTAGGAAGTAACTACATCTGAAAAGCTACAGTCACAGTTGGCAGCACAGTCCCTTGGGCTCCCACCCACTGGCTGCAGTTGCAGAGTGCAGAAAGCAAGTCTGGAATCTGAGGAGATGCTCTGAAAACGGGGAGTATCACGCAGCTTAACAACTCCAGGAGAAAGGATGCAATGAAACCTCAGTCCCCAATTTAACTGATTTGACAAAAGCCTTCGGCATGGTAAGAGAACACAGAGCCTCATGCAAATGTCATCCCTCTAGGCAAGGCTGAGCTGCAGGCAGGTCTGTAACCATACACAGAGCAGAAAGCTTTCTCATCTCCATAGGGAGTGGTATCCAACACAGCTTTATCCCAGAACTACTTGGGGTCTTGCTCATGTTGGTTTATGTACTTGCACCAAGCAGGACAGTCCAAAGCCAAAGCCGTCACTGAGGAAGAATATCTCCTGTGTCTCTTCTCAGTGTGTGTGCCAGGTCCCAGGCTGTTGGGACCATGCTAGCTGCATGGGAACGTCTATGTCCACAGGACCTTGCACCTGCCAGCAGGTGGCTTTGTTGTCTCTGCAAGCCACTACTGATTTGAAGTGCACAGCAATCACTAAGAGCCAGGCAGCTCTTAGCAAATCAAGTGACACAACCATGTCCAAGAGTAGACAAATTGCTCTGTCAGCTGGATGCTAGTGTGAGCATGGGACCGGACACTTCACAAAATAAAGATGCTGGTGCTTACCAGAGCACTGAGGGGTGGTGGGGGTCCTGCTATTCAAGAGGGCACCTTGCCAGCAAACTAAGTGCCACCAGAGGCACCTTCAAGCCCTTCGTAGGCCACTTGGGGTAAAGGGACAAGCTAACCAGCAATGTAGACCGTCAGCTACTGACAGCACGTCCACTGAGACATGAATAATGGAGACCCTGCTGTCAACACACGGCATCTCTGCAGTATGTACAGAGAACTGGGGAGCAGAGAGAAGAAACATGGGTGCCCAAGAAGGCACATCAAGGGTGTCCTATGGGGACAGCTGATTGAATGTGACTGCCAAGTTAAGTCTTTCGATGTCAGCTGCAAGCCAACCACAAGAGAACAGACACAGGCAGCACGTCCAAACGAGTACCTCACAGAAATGTTAATAGAGGATGTTTTCAAATAAAGAAGAAATAAGGTAATTCCTTCATGTCTCATTAAAACACAGTCACATTTGTGAATGTGCAACAGGAAAGCAAAGCACAGAAACTTAACAAGTTTCAAAGGTACATCTGAAAACATTTAAGTTGCCATTATGTTATCACCGAGCCTCTATCCTAATGTGGGAGACAAACACAGATCACGACTCATATGCCAATAAACTCCTGGATCTTGCTCAGTGCCAAATACTACACTGCTGACTGTCCTCTGAAATTAAGGCAATGCCATTTCTGGCAGAAAGGACAAATCTAGAAGCCCAGCTGGCAGGTCCTGTGCCCCAACCTGTATTCACCATACAGTTAAGGGAGAGAGTTAAGCACCTGCAAAGACTGACACAAAGCACTTACATGATTCCACTACCTCTCCCCATCTACGGGTTAGGACATGTATGAGCACTTGTGGTAGGGATCAGTGTCAACCTCTACAAAACAGCAGACTCAGACCTGAATCTGCTACAGGCCTGTTGAGCCTGCCTGTTCCAATGGGATGCTGAGGACTGAATTGAGCCCTGTGTGTACGGACCCAAAAGCTGAGAGAGAAGAAATTCTTGCAACATCCCAGTAGCAGAGCACTGTCCCAATGCTCCTGCCTTTCAGGGAAGTATTTCAGCCAGCAGCAGGGTGCACCAGACGTGGAGCTCCTGTAGAGCTGCAGGAGGCTGCTGTCCCTGCAGTAAGCAAGGGGCGTGCTCCCACATGGTCTCTGGTAGCCACAGGACCCCATCACCTGAGGGACTAGGTGTAGGGCTGGAGTCTTGGAGCTCCTCTCCAGGAAGCAGCGACAGGGCAGTCGTGAGATGTGTCACACATCACCCTGGTGTGGTAACCTGCAAAGAAGACTGCTAAAGGCTGTGATAAATAAAACAAAGTGGGTGCGGTGGCAGGGCAGGTGTTGGGAGACATATTTTTAATTTGGAAGGTCAAATCCGTCAAGGTGAATGCTGCCAAACTGCAGCTTAATTATTAACTAGCCTGATTTCTGTTTGTATCTGCATCAGTACCTACTTTTCAATGTGGATTGCACCCTAGACTCCCTGCTGCCAAGCCCAATTAAGCCTGATAAGGTCTGGCTGTGTGGAACAAGAACAGGAGCTTGCCAGGACCTCTTGGGCTGCTTCCACCTCCTCCCCGGGAAGGGGAGGGTGGCCAGAGAAGGGTCCTCTAAATCCTGCCTGCCCTGGCACATCCCTGTGTGCTATGTACAAGTGTTAGGAACTGCTGTGGGCTGAAGGAGTACATACAGGCTGCTGAGGCTAGGCAAGCTGGGGCTGCTGTGCCAGCTGCTGCACCAAGCGACTCCACTGCTGGTGCCAGGGAGCACTTGTGAGATGAATGAGGATGAAGTCTGCTTTTGTTCAGGCTGTAGCAATGGCCACAACTGACACCCAGTAGGCACTGGACCCTGCAGAAAGCAAGGAGAGGTTTTTTGTTAAACCGTTCCATGCTCTCACTTACTCTGCCTTGTTCACAGCCTTAAAAGTATGACAGGCAAGGGACTTGGCAGCTCCTGGTTATGGTCCTGCCACTGCTGTGCTCAGCAGCCCTAGGCATGTCCCTGCTATGCTTGTTTTTCACTTTTCATCCCACATCTGTCTCTCAGTCTGTCTCTCTGAACTTATATCTGCTGGGCCACCCGTGAACTGCAGGCATCTACAGAGCGCTTTCAGACCTACAGGACAGGCAGTTTCTTGGGCTCAGGGTACTGTACGCAGATCTCCTCGTTGCATTCATTCCAGGGAAAGGGGAACACTATGCAGTTTTCCCACATCATGCATTGCTCCTAAAGAGTGCTTGCCCACTCAACCTCATTCAGACTGGAGGGGACTAAATTGGGAACTGGACATAGCCTGTGGCACTCCTCAAGCTATCTTGTTTCCATCCATTTCTGGAGTGGGCATGCATCTGCATGAAAGTCACCCCTTCTGGGGATTATATACAAAGAAATTAAAACAATGAAAATGGGATTTTTCTGTTTGTTGGGGGGGGTGTTATGTTTTGCTTGGTGGGGGGGATGGTGTGGTGCAGGTTGTCGTGGTTGGATGGGGGGGGTTGTGGCTTAATAAAATGCAATCCTGGCTAAACAAAATAAATAGTGAGCAGGAATGAGTTCCTCTCGCCTGAGCACTTTCGAGCTGTCAGTCACAAGTAGGTAAGACTGCTGGCTAAAAGACACTGGCTTTGGAGATTAGCATATGCATATACCCTTTGCTGAAGCACATGCACACACACAAGCACTGGCAGCTTGGGCTGCTTTCTAAAATGTGAGGAATCTGCTTACTTAGCCCTGAAAGCTATTTTTGAGACGATATGCCCCGTATACATGCCCCGGCATTCCTTAATGCTAACTGGGAAATGCTGCACATTCATGAGAGGGAGGCTAAGGCACAGGGCTGGGAACTGAGCATTATTCCACTCCTGGCTCTCCCTTGAGATTGCTGCTGACACAACTGTCCCCAACAGGCCAGATGCCTGGCATCTCTGTTCCCCAGTCTTTCCTACTGCAAAGTGGACCCAGGAGGTTTAAGGCATAAATAAATGTATTTTGAAATATTTTCTTTGATGTGTGTTAATACGTAGAAATTAGGATATAGAAATATCTAATATTTGGATAATTCCACATCCTTTTAAAGATCTGGATCACCAGAGCCCAAGAACTTTCAAGCAAAGGTTCTGCACAGGCCTTCAGTGACTTTTGCAAGGATTGGAAAGACCAACAGAGCAGTTTGTCAACTGCTGAGAAAGGAGTGGAACTGGAGTACCTATGCACTTTGGTGTCTAATATTTCCCTGTATAAAGAGTATATAAAGAGATCATTGCCAGTGTTAGAAGGTTACACACCAGGGAAGTTAAAAAACCGTTCAGGTTTGACTCTCATATCTCTCCACAGCCACCTCATGCTACTGTGGTTCTCTGCACCAGACACATGGCCAAGCAAGGCTTTCAGAAGCTTTGCATGGTCTTGCAAGCCTGGCCCAGAGAGCTCATTTGCAAGAAATGAATGCTGAGCTGAACCTGTGCTCTTGCCAGTTACTTTGCCTTGTGTGACATTCACAGCCCTGTTTTCCCTGGGAGGGCTCTGCAAAGCCAGGGGATGCAAAGCTGAGATCTCTCACTTCCCCCCAGATAAGGGCTCCTGGGACAAGAGAGACATTTTCACTTGAGCTCATCCACTAGGGCACCCTCGGCTTCTGCAAAGAAAGGAGGCCACGCCTGTGAGCAGGGACTGTATTGCTGCTGGCCCTGCCGGGGCTGCCAAGGGGTGCCAAGGGAAGGGGAATGCCCCAGGCCTACAGAGGAGAGCCAGGGCACCCAGCAGTCCCAGGGGCACAGCTCCAGGAGAGGGGCACTGCCTGTAAAGAGCTGCGTGAGATGCTCTAGGAGGAGCGGGACCAACAGATTCCACTGAAATGTTCAATAATGGAGGTATTTTACAGAGATTCATGCACATCTGTGTAACCTAAATCTAACATGACATAGACTAAACGAGGACGTCACTTCTCTCCCCTGCTGATTAGCCGTGATTGCTGCTGAGTGACACTCCAGCACATTCTTGCTCACTGGCTGCTGCTGGATGAAGCCACTTGTGCAGGCCAAGCACTGTGAGCCTGAACCATGGGCCAAACACACATCACGTGCACAGAGGGCACCCTGTGGCAGCTCTGCAAGGGGGACACCCCAGGGGCACCCTCCACCAGACAGGAGGCTTTTCTTATTAACTGAGAAGTTAACTTTGCATAGCTGGTGACTAGGTTCTCCAGTAACAGTTGCCAAAAGGAATCAGGCTGGATCACAACAGAAAGAAGAAAGTTATGTTTTAAAGAGAAATTATTTGTTTTCCCAGGTTCTGATCAAATTAGGCAGCTACTGACTTAAACCAGTGATATTGGGAAGGAGGGTGTGCTCAACTTACTTCCAGTCACCCTAGACCTGAAAAGATAGCAAAGGAAACCCTCCAAACCATTCTAAGGAGTTTTCCACAAACACCCTAAACTGCTATTTGGGGAACTGGTGATTTCTGCCTGGCACTTGCAATTTTCTAATTAGTCCAATATTCAGTGGGCTCAGGACATCTCCTGCACAACAGATTTCAAATCCTCCAAAAAGGAACAGAGACTGAGCCTGCATGGCAAATGTTGCTCCTTCTATTTGCAGCATAGCTTGGGCATCATAAATGCTTTGGTTTTCAGCTCTGCTTGCAAACCTGTTGAATTCCCTGAAAATTCAACAGTAATCACATCTGAAATTGAAGGAATAATGAAAATACTGGAGGCATACATCACATCACAGTGGGATAAAGAGATACCAGTGTAATGGGGATTTCAGGCAAGACAGAGGGTCTCAGTATTAATATGGATAAAGTCCTTACACAGTGAGAGGAGATGTGAGAGGAGTGAGTGCAGTGCCAGATCTGAGGCTGAGTACGAAAGTGGTACTGGTGCTTATCATGTCCTCGTAGTACTGCCCTGGCACTGGGCACACCCCTGGGATCCCCCAGGATGAGAGGTGAAGACACATGGGCAAAGATACTGGGGGGTGATGTATGGTCCTGCACAGGAAGGGGACACCGGCAAAGCCTTGCATCCTTGCTCACCCCACACAACATCATCCTGCGCACCAGGAGTGCCACCCCTGCAGAAAAGCCCCAGGCAACCTAGTTCATCAGCACAACGCAAGCACCAGAGTTGCCCGAAAAGAGGGTCTAGTCATAGCTTTGGACCAGTCAGAGCTTCATGTTCTGCTTTGCAATACTGGCTGGGTCATTGCCCCTGAACCATGGGGGAAAATCTGGAATATGAGAAGTGCTCTTAGATGTCAATCAATCACTGTTATTTTCTTAACGCATTGCTCTTAACCAGTTCCTGCTGGACACAAACACCCTGAGCTGGGGCTGTCTACAACAGAGCAAACACAAATGTGGCAAGGTCTGACCAAAGGGGATGAAAATAGAGCCAGAGCAGGCAAAGGAAAGAAGAAAAAGCACTTACCTTGGGTGAGCAGCAGGGCTGTCAGGACGGAAGAACATGAGAAAGGCAGGGAGAGAGAAGAAAAAGAGGGAAAAAGTTAATATCCAAGGGGCAAAAGCTGTTTTGCAGATGAAAGCTGTAGGAGAGCAATGGATGTGGTGCAAGGCAGCGTGCAAGCTCACCAGGGCACAGGCTGGGGAGCAGACACTGGAGCAGCAAGATGGAGAGGAGGCTGGTGTGCACCAGTGAACGCCAGGGCACCGGGCCCCCAACGTCACCCCCTCCCCTCAAGCAAAGGCAAAGGGATGAGATGCAGCTGAAGAGCAGCAAGGAGGGAAAGGGAAAGAGAGGTAGGGGGGCAGTTACACTTGCCCTTGGGGCCTGACACAACAGAAGCTGACCCAAACATATGGGAGGTTCCCCTGCTTCAGCTGAGTATATGTGGCTGTCATGAGACTTGGCACAACTGAGGAAACCCAGTAAACTTGTAGGTTGTTGAGAAGAGAAAGTGGCCAGTGGGTGATGGACAGACCATTGCGAAGACCAGCATCAGAGGGAGGCACTGATAAAATGGATGTTGGCCTTCAGTGTCAAATGGGGCAGGGGTTTACTTGGCCATGTATCATCCCCCAGGACATCCTGGCTCACCTACACCTACACCCCACAGGTACCACTGCCAGAGGGTCAGAGTGTTGCAAGGAGAATAGGCATCACTGTTTGAGTCCTCCTGGATCTTTTTGCTCCAAATTGCAGGCCTGCCAGGCAGTGCAGCATGGACACAGGCCATGCAATGTCATTGTAGCAGGATGCAACTGCCTCCCACTATCTGTGGCTCTGTGGTCCTGCAAGACTTGAGGTTGGGAGGAAAGGAGGAGAAAGGGGCGAAAGTCCTTGTAAGGGATGACCTTATCCCGACTTTCCATGCAGACAGAGCCCAGGCTCTTTGCTGCCTTGGGCAGACCCTGCCCTGTCTTGATTTCTCCCCTCTCCAGAGTTGCCACAAAGAAGTACCTGGTTGGATCCCTCTTAGGTGTTACCCACAGAAAGTCACAGCTTACATTCAAGTGTCAAACTAGCTACAGCAAAAAAACCTGAACCCTCTTTGAGAGGGTTCCTCTCCACTTTGAGAGGACGCCTTAGCTTTGACTTCTACCTGTCCTTCAAACAGCAAACCAGGCCCTGAAGACTTGGTTGCATGTGATGACAGTATTATAATTACTAACACTTATTATCATGCACTTTTAGTCTCAGAAGCTTAAAACTCTGTACAAAGACTGAGTCAGTATTAACAGCCCTATTTGACAGATGGTGAAGCAAGAAAAGAGAAGCTAAAGTGAACGTTTTGCAAACTCAGATGTGGGCTGGAGTCCAAAAGTACAAATTTTCCCAGACTTGCCGGTTCAGGTCTCTGAAAAGCACGTACTTTTATACAGATGCACCTAATTGTATCTGTGCCATTTGAAAGTGATTTCCTAAGCAATTTATCAAAGGTCCCACAGCACATCTGTGGGATAGCCAGGGAAACTCATCTCGAGTCCTGACTCCCAGTCACTTCCTTGTTCTGTTGAGCAGCATCCATTGGCACAGCTTTCCCAGCAGTCTGCACAGATACTTTGACCCATCCAAGATCTACATCCACCATCTCCCCAGCTGGAAATAGTGGGCACGCCAGGAAATCTCCCTTGTCCATGCAGGCAGGTAGAGGTGCAGTGAAAGGAGAAGGGAAATGAAGAAGCTCTTTGCTGAGCGTTCCTTGTGTTTCAGGGTCATTTAATTTTGAGGGTCAAAAACATTTGGGGAAGCCATTTGTGCATATTTTCTGCAGCATGTACAGTGCTACTGAGCCACAAGAAGCAATGGGATGTTTGCTCTGCCCACACCACCTCCTGTCCTCCATACAGCTCTGTTGGGAATTCTCCAACAGGCTTGTTACTGCCCCTTGTAGCATGAACTTTGAGTCTTCTTGTAGCTTTGTCTTGCTGCAGTTCTGTGGCAATGTGCAAAAATTTAATTTGTCTTTTGCAATTACAAGTATTAGTACAGGATCAATTTGATGGTCAAATATAATATAATGAAAAGTTACTGGACTCCTAAGCTACTGTAGTTCTTAAAAAAAATCACTGGTTTCTCATATTTTTTAAAACTGTTATTTTACTACTCTGGGATTTGAGTTTATTTTTCTTTCTCATTTGCCTGTGATCCTGCAAAAGAAGAATTTTTCTCACTTTCACTTAGGATACATGAATATTTGAAGAAGCATATAAAGCTATGAATGAAACATCAAGAATACAGCACACAGAAAGCCAAGGGATTATTTTATCTTTATATTTCTCAGTGAATGCTGTGCATGCAAGCAAGAAAATGATTTCACAGACTAAAGCTTCCTTCCTCTACACGCATCTGCTAATGTGCCCTTAGCCCTGACCTGTAATGTTTCCTGACAGCCCATCTGGGGATGCTGTACCTGTACCAGCCTCACTGATGGCCTCCATGCTGTTCACATCCCACAAGCCTCTCTCCACTCCCCCCAAACCAGGCTGCATCCTTCCAGTCCTCCTCAGGACACCTTGCCCTCTGCTGCACTATTGCTCTACACACCACGCTCCTTATGGGGCCAAGCCAGGCCACTTCCCTTCTATTGGCATCTCAGGTAGTCCCAGGGGCTTGACATGTACTCTTCAAAGGAACTTCCAAAATTAGCTCTGCAGCCAAACCCGAAATAGCAGTCCTAAGTATCCCTTACTTAACCCTTGCATGGTGTGATTGTGGACAAACACGAATTCCTGCAGACAAGGTAGGTGATGCTGACTCTACCAGAGGACTCAAAGCCTTCAGCCCTGAATCCCAGTTCCTCTTTTACAGGGATTTCTCTGCCTTGAAGGTCTGGTTTTGACTAGGTGAAGTCAAAATTGCATGCATGAACTCTGCTTCCTCTGCCACCCCTGAAACTGGACAATTTAGATCTAAATTTTAAAAAGCTGTATAAAAAGCTACTTACTAATACGACATTTCATCAGCATGTTTTTGGCATACTTTGGGGTCAAATCCTGCTGTGATACGCATGTTGGTATGGGTTACATATGAGGAATTTCATTCCTTCTTACTTTATTTCTACTAAATCCAGAGAGCTTAAAACAAGAGGAACCAGACTTGGGAAAGGAGTAGGCCAGCAAACTGGAAATCCTGCAGTTTACAACAACTTGATATGCTAAATATGTGTCTCTGCCCTTTTCTAAACAGTGACATACTTTTCTCTGCTGTTTACCTCACAGAGAGATTTGACCATGCTGCATGCTTTATTCTGGACTCCTTCATTAACATAAATCTTTTCTAATCATATCCCTAAAGACTCCGGGAAGCCACTGTGTAGATAAGAGGATCCTTGTTAAAGGCCTGGGATTTACAGAATGGGCTGAAATGAGGGAGAGGAGGCTGGATTTTGAGGAGACTCTCAAGTCACAGAGCAGAGCAGTTATAGGAAGCCAAAGGCAAGGAGAATGCACTGCCTTGCCCCACCTGTACACCTAAAGGTGACCACGCAGTGACCATGCAAACCATGGGCTCAGTTCCCCAAAAGATAAGGATCCCTCATGTTCCAGATGTAACTGTCCACAGCCTCTGCCTCCAGGTTTGCTCACTCAGGTGAGCAAACTGTTTCCCTAATAGATCATTAAGAGCTAAAAATATGTGGGTTTTTTATAAGCTAAACAAGGGGTTTGCAGCATTAACCTGAATGCTGTTATTATTGAAGTCAATAGCAAAGCTTTTGCAAACTCCAAAGGATTCCTCTCCATCAGGAGAATCAGCAGCATTCAGCTTAATCACAGAGCTGTGAGCAAATTATTAAACCTTCAGGGAATGAAGTAACAGCAATCTGGAAGAAGGAATTTATTAGCATCTGCCCACACTTCAGAAAACTGCAGCACACGTGTTCATGTATCAGTGCATCTTAGCTTATACAGGCATGGATCTTTGCACCAAGTCATGTAATTTCAACAATATTTTGATACAGATAACTTGTTGGATCAATCCAAGCTAGGAATCCTTCTTTCTTTGCAGTTTAATCCTTACTCTGTGACTCGCAGCCACATCCTCTCTCTGGGGTATAAAGCTTTCCCATCAGGGGTGCTGACACAGTTAAAAGGAGATGTGTTATGACATTTGTATGCACCAGTTGACTCTGTGCTTGGAGGGCTGAGAGGACTTCAGACAAAATCTTCCCAAGCCAGGTCATGCCAAGAAGCTGTTTAACAGTGTTTGCCAGCCACCTGTATTCCCATTTCCAGCAAAGTCAAATTTTGTGGGAGACAGGCTTTCTGAGGCAAAACTTCGCATGAGGGATGTCAGTCCCGTTTACAAAACATAACCTTCAAGATTCAACCTTCAAGCATCAACTCTGAGGTTGAATCTTCTGCCACTGTGCCATGAGCTGAATTCTCACAAGCTGACTCCCATATAACATAACTTCCTCATGTAACATATTTTTCCAAATGCTATTTTCACCATTATCTCCAATCAAGTGCAATCTTCCAAAGTAGCCTCACTTGCCATTCAGGCTCCATCAACACTAAAGTTAGCCACAACTTAAGTGGAAGAGCAACTTTATCCAGAGAAAGCAAAGCAAGTTTTTCTCCTGTAATCCAGAGCTGTGGAAAAAGTGTGAAAGCTGATGTTTGAAGAAAGTATTACTCAAAATTCCTGTTGGAACAGCAGTAAAATCTGTGTTCTGAGTTGTGAGCTGACACAGCAGCAGAATTGCCATAAGAGCAAGAGTCAAACCAACAGACAGTGTCTTGTCATAAAGGAAAAGACACATTTCACTGCAGGAACACTTTAAAAAGGTACTAAAAAAAGGATGTGAACCAGAAATGGGGTTCAGAGTACTGGGAAGTTTCAAACCCCCAGGCACGCAGTAAACAGGGATTCAGCTTACATGCATGTGCATTTCGAGGAAAAGAGAGACAAGAAGGATTTGAAGATTAATTTCTTAGAAATGGAGAGAACAAAAAATGTGAGGAAACCTGGGATGTGGTCAGGAGGACAGAGAAAAGCAATATTTACCATCTTTGTTAAGCACAGAATATAAGTCACTCTGATTTCTGTTTACTCATTCACTTCAATGTAACAAGCTTGTGGCAACCACCATCTTTGCCAGTGCTCTGTGCATCCAATATGCCTCTACCGAGTTAGTATTGGTCTTCATCACAGACTGGGCTGGCAAGATACCAATCTCAGATCTATTCTCATCTCTTTGAATTACTGGAGTACTTCAACAGAAAGAGCTGTTATAGCAAGACTTGATGTGATTTGTTCGGATGATCAGAAAGGCTTTGAAAAAAATCTAGCTGCAGAAAGTGATTGGTGAAAAAGAACAGATGAGCTGCAAGATGAAGTCTTGTATTGTTGCTGTAGCATTTGTGTAACAGGAGTAGGGTGTCAACTCTCCTTACAGCAAGGTTTAACAACTGAATGTCCCAAGGCTCAAGGCAGCATGGCACTGATAACTGGCGGTGAACAATAACGAGCAGCATCTGCACATGATGGAACACTTTTCAGTCAAAAGGCTGAATCAGTGGCTGGTTTGTGTTTTGCAAGCCCTGATCAACCTGAAGACAGGAATTTGTGCTTGGATCATCACAACTACTTTTCGGAGTAGATATGTTTTTTCCTCCAGTAAGGTGCCAACAAGTGCAAGTAACAAGAGCAACAGCAGAATGAATTTCATGCTGAACTCTGACCCTCTTGGAGATTCTTGGAGACTCCTCTGCCCAACAGCTCAGGGCCAAGGAGAGCTTCCCTTGACTGCAGGTGACTGCTTTGTATCAGCAAGTGTACAGGACAGCAGACAGTAATGCAAATCAACCATACAGTAGCAAGCCCTGCTCTCACCTACCATCCTCCTCCACTGCATGTCTATCAGAAACCCCTGCCACCACAGCCAGCAGCAGTGCAGGTTTCCTCAGGGACAGCACGCTGGGTCTGAATAGCACAAGGCTCTGGACCAAGTGCTACATCCCAAAATAAACCATTCAAACTCTGCCGCAGGCTGGTTTGAAAAGCACATCTTACTCATCCCTGCTGTCAGTTCTGCCATCCCTTCAGGGGATATTTCACCCCTGATTTCATCACTGCCACCTGGCTTGTATCCCCAAGGTAAGCTAGGAGCTACCCTCTGCATGTAGAGGTCCCGGGCTGGGTGCAGGCCCTCAGCACAAAGCTATAGTAGTGCAGGCACAACTGTGATGGACTGGTCGTCTCTGCATGAGCCGGATTGCAGATTACGTACTTCCAAACACAATTACCACTCATTTGGTATGTCCAACACCTCCCTGCTTCCAGAGAAGCCAGGCAAAGAGCTGTCTGAGAACATCAATACTCCTACAGCCCTTTAGGCACAGGCTTGGTGGAACACAGCTAAATGACAAATAGCAATAAAAACACCACCAAGAAGCCTACATATTTTGCGGCATTGGAAACAAATGCATGGGTAGCCAAAACCCAGAGAGACTTTTCTTCAAAAGCAACCAGGCCTAGACCCCTCAAGAGAGGCAAGAGTTGTGCTTTGCCCTCACCATGTGAGTCATGTGGGGCACATTCATCACCAGAACAAGGCAAACAAAGTCCTAGCTAGGTGACTGTGGTGTGGGATTTTCCCCATCTGTGGATATAGCAATAGCAGCAATAGCAGCACTTGCAGGGTGCTGTCTGGGGCCTGTTTGCACTGTGGTGACTGCGCTGACATTGCAGCCCATGGAGCTGGATCAGTGGGGTATGATTTGCAATAAATAAACCACCTGAACTCTTTCCCTGCAATGGCATGATGCTGGCAGGAACAGGTGTGCAGAAGTCAGCATGAACATCCTTTCCCCATGTTGCATGATGCCTGAGCCTGTTCACATCCCGGACTGCCTCCTTTCTGCTGGGAGCTGGCTCTTCAAGTATGTGTTCCGTGAAGCTGCTGGCCACAGCATCTGCTGTTGATTGCTCACAATACTCTCTGTGGGAAAGCCTCACTTATTCTTCATCATGGGCACAAGGTACACTCATCAGAGATGCCACAGTGTGCAGCACTATGGAGCTGGGGATCTTTCCAATTGCCATGGATTTAGTGTAGCGACTGTGCCACCTTGTGCCAGCAACATTTACAAATGCAATTTAATCTCCCGGCTCCTGGATTTGAAAAGCATGGTGCTTTTACTCTTTTATCTAATGAGGCCAAGCAGGGGTCTGCATCTCCTCCTTGACATGGTCCTTTACTTCCTCCAAGCAAAGAAGGTCCATTCAAGGGTGCGTCCTCACCTCCTGGCCTGCAGACTCCGTGCTATAGATCACTTAGTCCAACTCTGCCTTTTGCAAATGAGATAGTCCCACAGACTCCCCCTGATGTTGGTATGAGACACATATTATACAGCAAACTGTCTTTGTATCCTAATAATAATGAGGACATTTTACAACTGAAGCACCTTAGGGTGGCCATTTAGGGCCCTTTTGGATTTTTTTCAAATACTCATTTTTATTCTGCCAGATGCAACGTGACCTTCTATATGGGAAAAAGAAATACAGGACTTCATAAAAACGAGCCTAATCATGACTGTATCCTAAAGCTCATTGTTTAGAAAAGGATGGAGGATTCACAGAAAATTCAGCGTGACATTTCAAGCTACCAAGTGCATAAACACTGTACCTGCTGAGATGGAGGTGGAAGACCCATGGGTGGGAAGGAGCACACGTGGAGAGGAGACGCCAGTGTGGTTCTAGGACTGAAGACTTTGATCAAGAACTGAACACTTGGCTTACACAGATTCCAAGGGCTTAATCTCCTCAAATGCCCAAGAAGAAATCTGAGTGTACTCTGAGTATTGTGAGCAGATATTGTGAGCAGAACCTGCAGTGTTATATAGTCCTTTCATCTAATAGAGAAAAGCAGGAAAGTAACTAGTGGCTACAAGTTGAGGCCAGACAACTTCTAGCTCGAAGCCATGCTCATATCTTTACCCTGGAGGGCAACTGACTGCTGGGACATATTCCCATTGAATACGGCAGGTTGGTCACTGCTTCTACTCAAGGGCAGTTGGACTTTGTGAAACTTGAGGGTCTGCTCTTGACAAAGTAAAACCTGATGTCTCTCACTGCCTATGGGCTGCAGGAGGCTGTTTGATGGCATTAAAACTATGGGTTTGCATTTTTACAACATCCACAGATGCTATATGATACTGACATACTAATGCAACCTGTGTGTATACTGAATGTTGTACAGAGCCATGCATGGGAGCTTGGACTGGCCAGAGGGCAGCTGTTGTGCTGGTAAGATAAGAAACAGAAGATGCTTCACCAGGGGAAAGCTGCACCATTTATAGGGAGGTGTCCCATCGCCAGCAGCAGCACATGGGAGCAGAAAGAAGCCCATGGGCACACACATCTGACTCTACACTAACAGATACCCAGAAGGTGAATTTGAATTCCTTTTTGAAAAGTGCCTCTTTTTAAATCTTGGCTTCCCAAGCCACCCCAAAGCTGGTGAAGCCACTGGCAGGAGGTCAAACACATATAGGAGAAGAACAAAGACACATGGAGACAAGGCATAACTGTAAGTCTGGGGTTATTTCCACTATAATCCTGGTCTGCTGTGAGATCCTGGGCCTCACTGATCATGAAGTAGGACCTCAGTAGAGTTTCACAGCCTCACATGACAGACTGTGATTGCTTGTGACACATTAAAGGGGTTTTCAGATGGAAGACATAAAGAACCATTAAAAAAACCAAACCAAAACAAGTTACCTCACCCCTTCCTCTTCTCCTATGGGCTTTTCACTGCACCTCATAGAGACCCAAGAGCACCAAGGCAATGCCATTGGAGGCAACAACAGAGGGAAGGACAGGGGAAAGTATAGGAGGAGCTGAAGGGGCAGCCATGCATTACATCCTTCTCTTGCCTTCCACATTCTCCAAGGTCCTGGGAAAGGAGTAGGAGCAGGGAGAACAGCAAAGGTGCACTCAGAACAAAATACAGATCCAGACAAGGAAATTCAGTCAAAATAATACAGCCTCCAAGGCTCAAGCATTGCACAAAAGGAGGACCAAAAGTCAGCTGGGCTCTACAAGGCAGAGATGACACCGAAACAGCATGAGAGCAAGAATACAGGAGGGCAGAGAGTAAAAGCTGATCCCTCTACAGGAGGTGGAGAAAAGGAGGAAGGGTAAGGAGGAGAAAGAAGGTTATATTTTCTGGATTTGGGGTTGGATACTTGATTCTGATTTTTTTTTTTTTTTCACAAAGGATCTCACACCTGATATTCCTCGTTCCATCCATTGCGGTTCACCAAGGGCAATGAAGAAATTCTCCTGCCTTTCGTATTCCTCCTCATCTACTATCTTAACCCTTATGGTCTTCCTGTAGGGACAACAAGAGAGACAACTGTGTACAGCGGGTCGGCTGGCTGGAGGCAAGACGGCAGCAGCAGCAGCAGCGTTGGCGTGGGCTTCTGGCACGCAGCCCCTTCCCCACCGGGGCGGTGTGCATCGATCTGCCTGTCGGACACGGGGCATCCATCACAGCTGCTCCTTGGGGAGCGGGAGGGTGTTAGGGTTAGAGGGGGCTGGCAAAGGAGTGAGGAGGGAGGGAAAAGAGGAGGAGGAGGACCTTGCTGATGGTTAGTGGAAGGTGACTTCTGCAGCGCATTATTTTTCAGTGTCAGATGGTAATGGAAAGGGTATCAGCTGCCTGGAAATCACCAGGGACCACCACCCTGAGGTACCCAATGTGTTTAAGCTGGAAGATCAATTACTTCTCACAATTAATAATAAATATAATAATACCCTCACAATTGATAATAAATCTGCAAGGACACTGGGCTGGGAGTCTGAGGAGAAGAGAGAGACACATTCCCAAGTGGGGTGAGATAGCTCTCTGCGAGTGGGGTCCAGCTCCGTCAGTTGCCAAGGAGGCTGGTAATTCTAACTTCCATTTCTAAAATGGTACATCTTATTGCCTTCTCTGTTTTACAGGGTCTGCCTCTTCTTCCTGACCTGTTCCCCAAATGAGGATGCAGCCTTCCCAGGGAGTAGACAGGTTTTGTGGGACCTCACAGGGGACACAATGGGACTAAAATGCCTCTGAGGCTCAAAAGGAAATAACCTGAGCACTGGAGCAGGGCGGCCCTCTTCCCCCTGATGCTGGCTCACCTGGCTCCCTTCAGTACCCTTGCAATGCACACAGCTGCTGTGAGCCCCTAGGCGACCAAACTGGGGCATCAGCTCCTCCTTGCCCTCAGCTCCTGCTCCCTCAGTCACACTGCATCAACCAGATCAGAGGTTGCACAGCCTTTGCAAAGTCCTTCTCAGATGTTATAAAGCTGCTTCTCTTCCAGGCTTTAATTCCTGTCTTTTTCTAACACATCTGAGAGAAAAACCCAGGAAGATCAGAGCTGGTTGATGACCTCCTGAGATGCTGGATGTGTTTCTAGCTAGCATGTTCCCACTGACTCTAAAAAATTTGCTTGGGCCCTTCAGTGCAGAAGGCAGAAGCTCTCTCTCAAGTAGCTAAAGAAATAGGGACAAGTGGGACTGCTCTCCATTCTTCTCTCTCTGCTTCCCTCGCCACTTTGCCTCTCCCCCACCCCCAGCATCACTCCCCATGCCACCCCATGGGTACCATGTGACACAGTGTGCACGCACAGCAGTGTTTAGGGCAGAGCAGTTGGAGACAGAGAGACATCAGAGGAAGAGGAGGAGAAGAGGAGGAAAGAGATGGAAGAGAGGAGGAAAGAAGAACGTTAATGTTAGTCTGCAGGGCCAGTACTACACCTTTCTGTAAACTCATATCCACCATGCGGGGGCTCATCAGCTCAATGAAGAAATTCTTGGTTTTTTCATACTCCTCATCATCAATTACCTTGATGTGAACTGTTTTGCTGTGGATGGAAAAATAATAAGGGTCATAAAAGGGACAGAGGAACAGAGAAGCAAAAGTGGAGGAAGGAAGGAGTTAAATGCATACATTAGAGAGTCAAAGTTTTCTCACCCACTGAACAAGCTCAACTAGGCCCTTGAGAAAGGCTTAAGCCACACTTGTGCAAGTGACACTGGCCAATTTTCTGTTTAACCCAAAAGCAGGATGGCAGGCCACACTGTGCAAAGTGAAGTTAGACAAAACCAGCTCTGATCCCCCAGCAAACAGCTCAGGGCTCAGCTTGTGGACAGTGAGGTCTGATGGCCCCCAGAGAAGCAGGCTTCCCTCACCCTGCTACCCCTACACGCACACATACACACATACACACAAACGAATGTGCAACAGCAGCCACACAAGCCTGCTGCCGCCCTGTCAGCAATACCTGCTGGCCTGGCCTACACCTGCTTGCCCCACAAGTCATGGGGAACCCTGCAACCTGCTGCTCTGATGTAATTCACATCAGAGGGAGCTCTAGGTGATGCAAGTCCCTCAGCTGCAGAAGGGATAGCTTCATCGGCCTGCTCTGAGAGGTGCAGGCTGCTGCAGCAGCCAGGAAGCACAGCCTGTGTCTCTCCTTTGGCAAATTTCTTTGAAGCTCCCTAAGGAGTTTTAGGAAAGGAAGAGCTCACTGTGCCATTGTTTCTTTCACAACAAATACATGCCTTCTGCACAGGTTTCTATCCCACAGCTTTCACACCCAAAAAGAACAAAGGAAGGAACTTGAAGGCTCGCTGCCTCCTTACAGCCAGGGTTCACTGACTGTTGCAGGTTCAAAATAAGCTGTTATTCTGATATTATATATCCCCCCACTTTCCCAGTGGCTGCAAGGCTTCATGTAGTTCCATCCCTCACTCTTGACTGAAGAGATTGGTGCTTTGATTCTGAGCTGATCTCACACCTTCTTAAATAAAACATCATCTGCATGTCCAGCTGCTCTGAATTGGCATATCCTTGCTATCTTGGGGCTCCTGGACTTCCACTTGGCTCCAGCTCCAAGCTGGAGCTAAATTTTTTAACCTAAAATTCAGTTCCACATAAAAAGCAATTCTCTTACCTCAAAAGAACTGCCTCAAGAGCCACCAGTTCAGTTGCACCTCCTACCAGTGAATAACCACCCACTTCCCACAGCTCTGTACCTATGCATGGCCTTGTGGCTATGACCACCCCTTCCTTCCTGCCCATCTTCAACATTCAGATCAGCCCCACGTCATGTTGTGCACAAGCAGTCTTGACTGAGGATGGGAAGGAGGAGTAAAGCAGGACTAGCCATCAGAGTCTGGAAAAATAGCTGCAAGCTTCAAATCTCTATATGCCTCAGTCTGTAGCCCTTGGCATTAAATATACCCGGTATCTTTGATCCCACAGTGTTTCAGAGAATAAGCAGTCCAGCCCTGCATCCTGGGAATGCTGAGATCCTGGGGATGCTGTCACTGCCAGCAGCCTCCCGAAGGAAGGGATATTGGTAGCCACCAATATTCTCACAACAGAGAACAGGCAAATTGATAAATTGTTATTGCTGCAGCTTGCATTCCTATTGATATAATTAATGATCACTTGCATTCCACTGATATCATCAATGACCATTAAATAATTTGGTCATCCTACAATTTGACCCTCAAGCTATAACTGCTCCTGCACTCCAAATGTGGAAATCCTGTTCCCTGTGCTGATTCTAGTTTTGATCTCGGTCCCAAACTTTGACTTTCAAATGACGGCATACAGCATAGGAGGAAGACTTTGAACAGCCTATGCCATATCCATCAGTGCAGCAATATGCATGAAAGATCACCTCTAATTCTTTTTTCTAAGGTATATCAGCTTTAATTTTGCCAGTGCTTGCTTTACCCACATTCTGTGTGAATGCCAGCAAGCCTACTTTTCCTTCTCTAGACCCTTTCAGTGTCTGCTAATCCAGCCTGAAGGATGTAGGATTTGAAATGGTACATCTCTGGTATAAATGTTGCTGCTCTGCTAAGACTTCATCATGATAGTTTTGTTGTATTTTTGCTGGAGAGGTTGAATTTGGCTTTTGAACCAGATGTTCTCTGGGCCCCTGATACTTTGTGAAGCTTGTTCAATTTGCTGAGTTAAACCTACAGCTGATTCATCGCTGTGTTCTTTTCCTTGCTCATTACTACAAAAGAGAAGGTGAGATTTTCAAAAGCAGCCAGTGCTTCCTGAATGTGGGTTGCTTTTAAAAATCCTATTCATAACTACCATTGCTTATGGTTTTTCCATTCTAGGAGCTTTAAAATACTCTGCAATGTTTGACTGCAAAAATCTGCAAAAAAAGACCACAGACCATGTTTTCTATGAGCTACCTTAGGTATCATGACAAAAGTATTCTAAGGCTTTGTGCAATTAATATTATGCATGCACATCATTTTGTTTTCATACAACAGCCTTCCTTCCTTCCTCCCTCCCTCCCTTTCTGTGAACTGAAGAAATTACTCACTGCATGCACACATGCACAGTTTGAGTACAAGGAACTCTCTATGGCCTACTACGTAGCTCCATAGCAGTGAGAATTCCTCCGAGTAGCTTTTTGTAACATTAAAAAAAAAGACAAAAACAGTCAAGAAAGAAAAAGAAAACATGCTTGGGATCCCTAGAGGTTAGCATGGTAAAATGCTGGCTTTGCAAAAGCAGGTCCCCTTGGGTCAGGAACACAAGAATGCAAACCTTCCAGATTCATAGACCAGCTCAACTATGCTTCAAACTGGACCATTACAGAATCACACAATATTCTGAGTTGGAAGGGACCCCCAAGGATCATCGAGTCCAACTCCTAAGTAAATGCCCATACAGGGATTGAACCCATAACCTTAGTGTTATGAGCACCAAGTTTTATCAATCTGAGCTAATCTCAGAGTAATTTTTTTTTTTAAATAACTTAACTCCCCATCCCGTTATCCCATTATCTCAGACCATGTCACTGAGTTCCTCATCCAATCTCTTCTTAAACACCTCCAGGGATGGCAACTCCACCACCTCCCCGGGAGGCAGCCCATTCCACTGAGGAATCACTCTCTCTGTGAAAAACCTCTTCCTAACATCCAGTCTAAACATCCCTGGGTGTAGCTGAAGGCCATGTCCTCTTGTTCTGGTGCTGGCAGCCTGAGAGAAGAGATTTATACCCACNCGGGACAAGCACTGATCCCTGTGGGACTCCACTAGTGACCAGCTGGATGTGACACTGTTCACCAACATTCTCTGGGCTCGTCCATCCAACCAATTCCTAACCCAACACAGATTGCTCCTATCCAATCCATGCTCTGAGAGTTTCTTCTGAAGCTTACCATGGGAAACTGTGTCAAAGGCTTTGCTAAGATCCAAGTACACAACATCCACGGTCTTTCTATTGTTGACCAGGCGAATCACCAGTTCATAAAAGGAGATCAGGCAGGACCTACCTCTCCTAAATCCGTGCTGACTAGAGCTAATGTCATAGTCGTTTTGCAGGTGCTGCATAATTGCCCTCAGGACTGTATGTTCCACGATTTTACCCAGGATCAAGGTCAGGCTAACAGGTCTATAATTACCCAGATCATCTTTCTGGCCCTTCTTGTGGATGGGTGTCACATTAGCTCACAGTCAAGCCTCAGGTGACTTCTCCAAAAAGAGAATTTGGTCTGAATTTGGTGACCAATTCAGTAAATTCCTGGTTTCCTCCATTGCTACAAACCATGAAGGAGAAAAGGACCTTTTACCAGGCTCTGAAACAACAGGTGAGAAACAGACCAAAGCCACAGGTGCCCTGCATGGATGCAGACACCCCTCACCCCATCTGACTGAATCCCAGAAGAGGTGGTGGCTGACATGCCCAGTTTTGTTCAGAGGTTGTGGGTGCTCAGGTCTTCCACACTATTAAAGCTTTGGGAACCCAGAGGTGTGGCCTGTGTGGCTTGGGGACCCAGGTGATGTGGGATGGGGGCAATGGGAGCCAGTGTGTTGCCAGACTCCCGCAGGCAAGGAGGAAAGGAGCAGGGAAGAAGCTGGCAAGGACTGTGCAGTGACAGGGGAAGGTGAGCGAGGGCTCACAGACCCAGTGCCACATAATGGGGAGCAGTTAACCTTTCACTGGGATTTTGCAGCAGAAGGAAGAGCAGCATCCCTGTCCCCAGGCCACTTTGCAGCATGCACAGATAGGGGCACAGGGCTGGGCTTGCTCCCTTGAGGGGAAGTGCCCTTCTCTCAGCTGGCTGGCTGCTCCTGTGACTGTCACTGCAGAAAGGTCAGTGCTGACAGAGGAGGGGTTGTGGGGCCCATCAGGCTACTCCTCATAGGCTTTCTTTCAAAGGCTACTCCTTTCCCAGGCTCTGTATCTTCCCGACCCACTGCAAGTATCTTGCTCTTCTCCAGGGCTGTGAAAGCAACTCTAACTACAGCTGTGTCCTGAGCTGTCATAAATTGTCTGGAGGCCAAAACACAGATTGCTCCCACACAATCTCATCTCTCACCTGCAGCCACATTGAGAGCTGCTCCCTTAGAAAGCATGAAGAGTTGAGGAGATGGATGGAAAGAAGCCCTGGGAAGACATCATGTTAATGTGAGAGATGTGACAGAAGAACACCAAGGGGCAGAGAGTGCAGGAGCAGGAGGCTTGGGAACATTTTGCTGCAAGAGCATCATGACAGCTTCTTGAAATTAATGGAGGCACAGGTCGGCACAAGAGGGGCTGACAGTGTAGTAGCCCTGATGGGATGCTCACCACGATGGGAAGCAAGGAATTTGAAGCCTACTTTGCTCTGCTGAGCAGCTTTCATTCCCCAGCCTTTGACTGCTTCACATGGGGAAAGGAGGACACTTTCCAGCCTTCACATTTCTCTCTGTCAGTTTGTGGCCAAGAAATACCTCAAACAGCTCAAAAGCAGAGAACTACAGTGACCATCCAAAAGCCTCTCTGGCATCAAGGAGCCATTCTGCAAACTACAAAGCTCCACCTTCAGCACCAAGCTGAGTCCAATCCCAACCCCTGTAGGAGTATAGTGATAGGAAGAGCTCTTTAATTCAGATCTTGGTGGTGTTTTCAGCAGGCTGAGCGATGTTTTCAAATTGGGCAGTGACACAGCCAGTTAAGCCAAAAGCCAGTATTCTCGGGGAACACCTGGCCATACAGACATCAGGATAGGTGCTCACTTGCTTCTTTTGCTCTGAGGTCATTGCAAGCTGCCACTAATAGGCCTCAGATGATCGCAGTCTAGGCTCTCCTTTAAACATGCACTTGGAAATAACCACTGGTGTTCAAAGTAAGGGATGGAAAAGCTCCTCTGGGGAGCAACATTAAGATGAGATTTCCCTGAGAAAGCAAAAGAAGATGAAATGAATAGACATTGATCTCCTAAAGGACTTTGTGCACATGATGTTGCTAAATTCCCCATCTGGGAAGTACAGAGGATAATCTATAAAATCATTTTATTTGACAACACATCCAGTTCCAACACATAAAGCAACAACTGGATGGTTATTTGATTAATGTGCTAGAAATATTGAGTATCTCTCTGTGTGGACACTCATTTGCAGGAATTACTGCCAAGGAGGTTAAGAGGATGTGTCTGTGTGACTTTGGAATGTGAAATAAAGCTCAGCTCTAAAACCAGTGCAAGTCAGGAGATGTCATATTTTGTACACCACTGATAAAGGCAGGGCTGTGCAAGGGCAGAATTTAAAGTCCCTGGTGGGATGCTGTTAGCCAGGATGAAAAGCAGCCAGGACAAGAAGGTAAACTGCTGTCTCCCTGGGGCAGTGAGATGTACTAGTTAATCTTCAGTAACTCATTAATGTGAATCATTAGTGCATACATCTTAGGTCAAGCCACTGTGTTCCTGACACATCTTGATATGTATATTCAAATCCTCATCTGATTTGCTGTGGATGCAAGTCCCTGCAGCATGAAGTTCAAAGCATGTAGTACCAGTATGACTCTTCCCCAGAGCCCTGCACAGGGTTGGGGTTTCAGTGTGAAGCTACAGATAGGACCTACCTGCTCTGCTTAGAAGACATTATAGAGAAGTCCTAGAATCATAGAATATGCATAGAATATACACAGAATAGAATCATAGAATATTCCAGTGCCCAGCCACCCTCTGGGTGAAAAACCTTTTCCTGATAACCTAAATCTCCTCCAGCACAGCTTCATGCTGTTTCCTCGAGTGACTGGTCACAGAAGTGAAGAGATCTATACTTGCCCCTCCACTTCTGCTTGTGAGGAAGTTGTAACAGCAATGAGGTCTCCCCTCAGTTTCCTCTTCTCCAGGTGGAACAGACCAAGTGACGTCAGCCACTCCTCATTAAGGCTTCCCCTCCAGACCCTTCACCATCCTCATGTCTTTTTTATATTGTGGTGCCCAAACTGCACATAGTACTCAAGGTGAGCCTGCACCAGTGCTGAGTAAAGTGGGACAGTCACACCTCCTTTGACTGGCTGGTGGTGTTGTGCATTTGAGGCAAACCAGGAGTTAAATAAGGCTATGAATAGTGGGGATCTGTCTTTGCCCAGTTCACATGGAGACAGATATTACAGAGCAATGTGCCAGAGCTCACAGGAAAGGTGAAAAAGCTAGCAAGAGAAACCCTGATTTGATGCACATGGTCACATGGGGCTGTTCATGAAGTAATCCAAAATAACAAACTCAGCCATTTTAAAGCAAAAAATTATGCTATAGCACAGACAAAGACAGGAGGTGTTTGAGGGGTAGAACCATTAGATCTGAAAGCAGATTTACTAACCTCACCAAAGAGATGCTGAATGATCTTAATTTCAACAGGAAATCATGGTAATTTAGGAAACTATCCAGATTCTGATCAAGACAGGCAGTCTGCACATTGGGCCCAAGCTCATGTTCATGAAAGATTTTTTGGCTCCCATGGGGATTAGAGGGGAAAACAGGTTTTCAAGCATCCAGCTGAAGCCACTGGCCGTGGTTACAGTTTGTTCCAGCAGAAAGGTTAGAACTGAAGATGCCTTTAAGGTCAGATTAGATGCTGGTAGCAGTTAACTAAGCAGATGTCAACAGGATAGATGAATCGTCAGAAAAGAGTTTCAAGCAGGTCATTGATGTGCAAGTTGCTGATGTCTGAGTTACAGAAGCACTGGTGCTAGTACAGAAGCTGGAGACCAGCCATTGTGGGCCAGTTTCCAGGAACTGGCTGTGTCATTCATGAAGACCTTGGAAGAGCAGCTGTGCAAGAATTATCCCACTTTGTGTACCAAAAACATGAGGGACAGCCCAACAGTCTCACTACCAAACCAGTCAGCAAGCCTGAAAACGTACAAGCAAGTCAGTTGATACTTCTGTACTTCTATATCCGTGCAGTGCCTGTGATCCATATTCCTCACAGGGACATGATAGGGAATAGTCCCTACTGTCCTGGGTCAATTAAGATGAAGCATGAATTGAATTTAGAAATATCTGAATAATATATATATGGAGCGAAACAAGAACTTTACTGAGAGAAAGGAAAAAAAAATATAACAAATATAGATATATATGTTGAACAACAACAATAACAGCATCAAAAAAACCAACACTGGAACAATAACAACTGTAGACAGCTGAGAAATAAACAAGCATGATGGGGGTGCCTAGTTCAAGGGAAAAACCAGGGCACCTCCAGGATTCCAGGGGCAGAGGAATAGAGTCCAGGGTAGGCAAACCAGTGGAGTAACAGCCAGTGATCCTTTCCTGAAATGTCCAAGGGGCTGCAGGGAGATCTAACGGTCGGCAGGGGAAAAGCTGTGCTGAGATGAGGAGTCAAAGGTCCATGTTGTCCTGGGCAAAATGGTGGCAGTAGAGTTCAGAGGTGAAAACAAGACTTCCTCAGTCCAGAAGATCCACAAACCCCCCTCCTGTGAGCCCAGCAGCTGTAGTTATAGGGCCTCAGGCCCCTCCCACGTCACATGCCTTGTGGGCATGTCTTCACATGCCATTGGCTGTCACTCAGCCTGCCCTGGCCCTCAGGCCCCTTCCCTTGTCACATGCCTTGCCGGGAGGGGAAGATAAGAAAAACAATCCTCCATTGTTTGTCTAGTAGAAAAGAGAAAAACCTTCTCCCCTGGCCACATTTCTTTCTGGGGAGGGAAGATAAGACACTGGATCCTCCATTGTTTGTCAGGTGAGAAGGAGAAAGCCCCTCCCCTGACCACATTCCTTTCAGGGGAGAGAAGGGGAGATAAGAAGAGAAACCTATTGTCAATTCCAGTAAAAAGGAGAAAAGTTTTACAATAGAACAAAAGGGCTCTCCCCATGACACCTACTTATTTTGAACTCCTCATGTCAAAGATGCTACAGTGGCGCAGCCAGAAAGAAGGTGAGGGAAGAGAGCAGAGAGAGATTGAAGTGGTGGTGGAAGCATATCTTATTCATGGAAGTATCAACTTGCTTTGCTTCATCTGATGTGATTCCCATTTGAAGGAAGCTGTAGGGCACCTCCTTTTCCTTGCTAAGGTTCCTTTACATCATTAGGGAACCAAAAGACCTCAGAAAATAGGCTGGCAAGCAACAGCTATCACCCTGTTACCCAACTGCTTTCTGAAAGCCACATAGTAAAGATGGTTTTCTGGACAATCTTTCCCCATATTTCAACTCTTTATCCCTAGAAAGTCTTTTATAATGTCCATCCAGAGTAATAAGGCGGGAGGGGGAAGAAGCCTTTGGCACTGCTCCCTGTGCCCTGCTGCCCCTCCCACAGAGGCAAGGTCTGGGACTGGCCCAGGTCACCTAGGGTCCAGTTGACCTTTTGCAAGCCACTCTCCCTGTCACACGTGCAGCACACACTCCTCTCCTGTGAGAGTCAGAAACATCCAGCTCCACTACAGCAGGTGAGAGTGAGTGGGGAAAAGGCCCACTGAAAAAGACACCATGCAAGAAGTGGCTGTACCCCAAGGGGGAGACAATGACCCCAGTACAAAACTTTGTGTGCCCCTTCATGCCCATCTCTGAGGAGGACCATCAGAAGATCAAGGGCTCTGCTTGGCTGGCTGTTAGCACTCTAGTTTGTTCACATCATACCAGATCTCCATAAGGGATAAAGGAGGAAATATTGACACAGGAAGGCATCTTCTTTTGTGTATTCCTCACGTAATCTTGGCTAATTAGTGAATTGGCTCATGTTCCAATTAGAACTATTGAAAATGCTTTAGTAGCTGACACATGATAATTAAAGGGACATAGCCAAGACTAAAAGCCTAACTGTTATGATTCCTACATCCTGGATGGCAACACTAAACGGGTCACTTTGTGTTCCTGGTCATCTTCATTTTTCAATTTGTCTGTTTCCTGCACAGCAGCCCAACCCTCACCTCCCACTGCCACCCAACAGTGCAAAGAGACATGAAATGCTGCCAACTGCATGACAGTGTTTCACACCTACTTTGTATCAGTGTAAATAGCTGTACCAGTAATGAGAAATCAGAGCTGCTAAGTTGAAGTGAGCCCATTAAGCATTTCCATACCTTGCAAAAAAATACTTAAGTATCTGATAGGTTATTCAGGGCAACTCAAGAGATGTGGTACGTATATCCATGTGTCAGCCATGGGAATCTGCACCAAAGCTAGTGAATGGCAAATACGTATCTCACACTCAGCTTGGAAGCCCCGAAGAGCAGAAAAGGCATGGCAGGGAAGCGTCAAAAAGTGTTTCAGGAGCTTCCATAATGCAGTCTGCCCTGCCAGATAAGATTTCCAGAGCACTCTACATTTCACTTTGTTCAAACATGATAAAATGCTATAATATCCAGGGTTGTCCATGGAAAGATGCCACAAATTGTTCATTAGGAATTTCTGCAAAAAGGAGAAAATCACTGTTTGTTAAACCCCTCTTCTCTCAACTATGTTACTGATCAGCTGAGCTATTTAAGTTGGGTTGTACAAGCATAATAGCTCAGCTCCACGGGTGTTTTTTTCTTTATTCAGTTTAATAAAGCTATTTTTTCACCTATTAAACATTTTCAGGTTCAGCTCTAACCATTATTAAAGTTCCTCTCAAAAAAAAAAAAAAAAAGAAATATAGGCTGATCCATGCATCACCTTCCAGACTGTTGGGTCCAAATACTGAAGCTGTATGTACAGACACACAGGAGCCCTTCCCTGGCCTGCTGCAAGTCAGCTTTTTCAAGGCTTGATGCATCAGGGCCTGAAGAGAGCAGACAAAATTTCAACAGCCTGTGGAGCTATTTGTTGAGGTCTGTACAATAAGTACATGTCTGGTACAAGCAATAATTCAACTTGGCAGCCCATGAAACCAGACAGTTCAGGTGGGTATCAGCCTAGTGTAGGTTCAAAGCAGTGCCAGGGCCCTGGGCATAGACATTTCTCTCCTCCCTACCTTGGGCAGGTGCCCCAGGGAACAGCTTCACTGAGAAGACTCTGCCCTTTTGGACAGAAGGAAAGAAGGGAAAGGGAAAGGGAAAGGGAAAGGGAAAGGGAAAGGGAAAGGGAAAGGGAAAGGGAAAGGGAAAGGGAAAGGGAAAGGGAAAGGGAAAGGGAAAAGGAAAGGGAAAAGGAAAGGGAAAAGGAAAGGGAAAAGGAAAAGGAAAGGGAAAAGGAAAGGGAAAAGGAAAGGGAGGAGAGGAGAGAGGAGAGGAAGAGGAAGAGGAAGAGGAAGAGGAAGAGGAAGAGGAAGAGGAGAAAAAAAAATTTATTCCCTGCCAAAGGTCTCTGAATCTTACTGCTTCCATCAGAGTCTAATGCACCACAACAAAAGCCTATGATATCAAAATCCATCATGAATATCAATGGCCAAAAAAAGTACTGGAGATCTTCTGTTTGCTCTAGAGAATGGCTTCAATACTTGGCAGGATGGAGGACTGGGAATGCCCTGGACAGGAGAGTGTACACTAGACTTTAGAGATGTCCTGAGCAAACATGAAACTGGCATTCAGCTGGAAGTGATCCCCTGTCCCACCACTGTGCTCCTGAAGCCCACCTGCAAGACACTCATCACTGGCTGGTATTGGCAACCAGTGCTTCAAGCTGTCACCCCTGTTTTTAGACTTTTTGCTGAAAGCATGTAGATTTGGAAGCTATATTTAGATGTCTTCTCTATTCTTCAGCAACAGGGTTGCCATGGAGATGCTGGCGAGGATGAGAAGGTGGGACAGAGCAGGAGAGGAAGTTGAAGAATGAGAAATGCCACACTCAAAACAGCCCTCACCAGCCTAGGAAGGCTTTAAATTCCTCCCAGAGCAAACTCGGCCAGAGCTTGTTAGAGGAAATGAGCCTCTAGCACTGCCTGATGGCATGGCCCTGCCATGCATCGCTCTGTGCTTTGTCACGGCAGGTTTGAAGAGACACAAGTGGCTGGCCTTCAAGCACGGCTCCTTTGGGAGAGCATGGCCCCATCGACCCAAGTTTGCTGCCCTGGAGCATGCAGTGAGCATCAATCCCTGCTCAGCTCATCACTCCTGTGTGTGCTGATAGCCACCTGCAACATCAGCTCATTCACCCCTGAAATCCAGAGGACAACCATACATGTCCTCCTCTCTGGGCACAGCTCTAGAGGGCTGAATGTCACTCATTAGCTCAGTTTAACTCTATACATCTTCTTCAAAATTCAGTTCTCTCAACTCTCAATGAATTTGCAAAAGCCTTCTGACATGGGGTGGCCAAAACCAAACCTGCACTGTTGCATGGCATCCCAGCAGAGACATGCCAGCTGCTGCTGCTGCTGCTGCTGCCTGGGTGCCAAAAGCAGCCCTCTGGGAGCTCCATGCCTGTCCTGCTGCTGCCACATTGCTTCCCAAGTTCATACTGCCTCTGTAATCAGCTGGTTCCTGCCATAGCTGGGGTGGCTTTCTCTCTGCCGCTGACAGTAGAAGCAGACAGGGAGCTGCAGCTGGGGAGAGGTGCCCAAGGCTCCCCAGCAGCATAGGCAGGGGCATGCTGGTACACTGCAGAAGAGCAACACAGCACAGGAGGGAATGCTGATGGCCCTGGAGACCTCAGCTTGCTGATCCTACTGTCAGAGGAATGAGGCTGTGGTGGAAGTGAAGGTGGATTGCAGGCAGGGATTATAGGAGGTTCTTGATCTCCCTGTGCCAGCCACATGCACATCCCTTGGGCTCATAAGCTGCACGCACAGATGGATATGCAGATTCACACCTACTGCCCCCAACATTGCTTTTACCAGCAGACAAAACATAGGTGGAGACTAAGGGCTCCTCCTAACATGGCTGCTCAGGACTCACTGTCCTACACTTACTGCACTGGTGATGTCCAGGTGTTAGATAAAATACATGTCAGTAGAATTGCCTTGTTAAAGTCTAGGGCTTGACATGCTTCAACGATGTCAGATCTAGGGGGGCAGTTAACAGAGCTTGGGGAGAGGGATGTACCACTGATAGTGGACACAAAGAATGCAAAATTTACAGGCTACAAGGACATTTGGCAGAAATCTCAAGATAAGGAAGAAACTAATAAAGCAAACTCAGCAATTATGCTGAAATTGGCTCCAACCGGGTAAAAGGTAATTCTGGCAGGGGGAAATTGCAACCATCAACTCACGCACCACCAGCCTGAGAAACCCACGGACCCAGAAGAAGAGAAAGAGTGAGGATGCAGACTAACTAGCATAAGAAGCAATAGAATCATTTAACCAATAAACAAAGAGATAGATTAGAAACTAAAGATAGAATAGTAATCAATAAGAGAACTACGTAACTTGCAGCCAATGAACATTAGTGCCTTTGTTTGCTAAAATGTTTGAATAGTGAAAAGTTTTGATAGTCCTTGTGCTGGCTTTGTGGATTTCCCACCCAGCAATCCTCTCTGTGCAGGATTGTAAAGAAATCAAATACCTTGAGTCTGTGTGTGGATCAGCCTCTTACATATCAGGTGAAAGAACCTGTTTTGGGACAACATTGCCAATAAAATTTGTCTTTACAGGAAAGGTCAGGATAGTCCCCCCCAGTTCTCAACATAGGAGCTGGCATATCTCAGCACACCACTCCTTTCTGGCTCCTGCACGCGACAGCATCCACAGATTTCAGTGCTCAAAACACATAAAAAAGATTGGAGAGTAAACCAACTTTCTCACCACAAACATTTCTGGATACCATCCTCATGAGTCCCTCTGTCCCCTCCCTCACCCTGCTCTTCCCAGAGACACACACAGGCAATGCTTTCAGTGCTGCAGGCCGGCCCTCAGCGCAGCCACTGGAGTTGTGTGTACATCCAGAGCAGCAAGGCAGCAAGCTGTAGGAAATTAATGAGCTGCAAACAACACCGTGCAGCTGCCAGCCTCAAAGGAGCCCGCCCCTGCACACCGCAGATACAATTATGTATTATACAGGAACAAAAGGAGCTGGAGAAAGGGGCTTTGGCTCTCCTCACACACTTCTTGCAACCAAGATAAGGGACAGCACATCAATTTGCCACATCAGCATCAAAAGTTGCATATCCAACCATTTATACAGAGCCAAGATACTGCATCATTATACAGGGTCCTATGTATTTCATCCGACTCACAGTTGTCTTTTGTAGCACTGAAAATAGGCCAGAGGATACTAAGTTACACCATTTCATTTTGCTTTTGGGGGCTGTTTTATTTATATTTCTTGCAGAATAAAAACATACTGGAGAAACCAAATACGTACAGCCATTTTCTTAGTTTCAAGAAGCTCATGTCTCAGGAGAAGGTGCAGGTTCTAGGGAGGAGATGAGCCCTAACTGGCTTTTACTTTCAGAATCCAGAGCTTTGCACTATTAAAAAGACGCTTCCTTATTCATAAACTGAACAAAAATCACAACATCAGGCAGTTTTGCAGTGAACAAGAGTGCTGCTGAAGGGTTAAATCAAGGAGCAGACCAACCTTCAAGCCTTGTTTAATCACAGAATATTCTGAGTTGGAAAGGACCCACAAGAATCATGAGTCCAACTCACAGGTTCTTCCGAGTTGGAAGGGACCCACAGGGATCATCTAGTCCAACTCCCAAGTGAGTGCCCACCCAGGAATAGAATCCACAACCCTGGAGCCATGGGCACCACGCTCCATCAATCCAAGCCTCCCATCGCCTAGACCATGTCACTGAGTTCCTCATCCAATCTTTTCTTAAGTGACTCCACCACTTCCCTGAGCGGACCACTCCAGTGAGAGATCACTCTCTCTGTGAAAAAGATCTTCCTAACATCCAGTCTAAACTTCCCCTGGCGCAGCTTAAGGCCATGTCCTCTTGTTCTGGTGCTGGCCACCTGAGAGAAGAGATTCACACCCACCCAACTGCAACCTCCCTTCAGGTACTTGTAGTGAATGCCCATACAGGGATTGAGCCCATAACCTTGGTGTTATGAGCACCAGGTTTAATCTCAGGGTCATGTCATCTTTTCCTTTTTTTTTTTTTAATAACCTAACTCCCCATCCCGTCATCCCATTATCAAGACCATGTCACTGAGTTCCTCATCCAGTCTTAAACACCTCCAGGGATGGCGACTCCACCACCTCCCCAGACAGCCCGTTCCACTGAGGAATTACTCTGTGAAAAACCTCTTCTTAACATCCAGTCTAAACCTCCTCTGGTGTAGCCTAAGGTCATAGCCCCTTGTTCTGGTGCTGGCAGCCTGAGAGAAGAGATTCACACCCACCCGACTGCAACCTCCCTTCAGGTAGTTGTAAACAGCAATGAGGTCACCTCTGAGCCTCCTCTTCTCCAGGCTGAACAGTCCCAGTTCCCGGAGCCACTCCCCATAGGGCTTGTCCTCCAGTCCCTTCACCATCCTTGTCGCCCTTCTCTGGACCCTCTCAAGCAGTTCAACATGTTTCTTAAACTGGAAAGCCCAGAACTGGACACAGTATTCAAGATGTGGTCTGACCAAGGCTGAGTATAAGGGAAGAATAACTTCCCTAGTCCTACTGGCCACACTGTTCCTGATACAGGCCAGGATACCATTGGCCCTCTTAGCCACCTGGGCACACTGCTGGCTCATATTAAGTTTTCTGTCAACCATTACTCCCAAATCCTTCTCCATCTGACCACTCTCCAGCCACTCATCCCCCAGGCGATAGCGATGCATGGAGTTGTTATGTCCAAAGTGAAGAACCCGGCACTTGGACTTGTTAATCTCATAACATTACAATCTGCCTATCTCTCTAGCCTGTCAAGGTCCTTCTGAAGGGCTCTTCCACCCACTTCAATTCCTAAAGAGATGGGCTGCTGTATGCCTCCCTGCCTTGCCCCAGACAGTCCCCTCCAGGACAGCTTGGCTCAGCCAGACATGGGAACAAGTGCTGCATGCTGGCATGACGACATCACAGACCAAACAGACCATGGCCTTTGCAGCCCACACCCACTCATGCAGGTCTCCTTTAAAATCACAGAATCATAGGACCACCCGGGTTGGAAGGGATGTTAAAGATCATCTAGTTCCAACCCCATTGCTGTGGACAAGGATACTTTTCACTAGACCAGGTTGCTCTGAGCACCATCCAGCCTGGCCTTGAACACTTCAGAGACAGGGCATCTACTGCTTTTCTGGGCAATCTGTTCCAGTGCCTCACCACCCTCACAGTAAAGAATTTTTTCCTCATACCTAATCTAAACTTACTCTCTTTCAGTTTGAAGCACCACACTGTCCTGTCACTAAATGCTCTTGTAGATGGAGTCCCTTTCCCTCTTTCTTGTAGGCTCCTTTCAGGTACTGGAAAGCCACAATGAGGTCACCCCAAAGCCTTCACTTTTCTAGAGTGAACAAGCCTGTCCTTGTAGGAGAGGTCCTCCATTTTTCTAATCAACTTCATGGCCCTCCTCTGGACTCAATCCTCCAGATCCATGTCCTTCTTATCCTGGGGACCCCAGAGCTGGATGCAGCACTCCAGGTGGAATCTCACTAGAGTGGAGTAGAGCAGCAGAATCCCCTCCTTCAGCCTGCTGGCCACACTGCTTTTGATGCAGGCCAGGATACAATTGGCTTTCCGGTCTGCAAGTGCACATTCATGGCCAGCTCATGTCCACCCTCTCATCCACCAGCATCCTCAGGTCCTTCTCAGCAGGGCTCCTCTCAATCCCTTCATTCTCCATCCTGGATTGGTACCAGGGCTTGCTGCAACACAGGTGCAGGTCCTTGTACTTGGTCTTATCAAACCTCATGGTATTTCTATGGGCCACTTTTTGAGCTTGTCTAAATCCTCTGGATGGCATCCTGTCCTCCAGGTGTGGCAACATCTTTNCTTGTAGGCTCCTTTCAGGTACTGGAAAGCCACAATGAGGTCACCCCAAAGCCTTCACTTTTCTAGAGTGAACAAGCCTGTCCTTGTAGGAGAGGTCCTCCATTTTTCTAATCAACTTCATGGCCCTCCTCTGGACTCAATCCTCCAGATCCATGTCCTTCTTATCCTGGGGACCCCAGAGCTGGATGCAGCACTCCAGGTGGAATCTCACTAGAGTGGAGTAGAGCAGCAGAATCCCCTCCTTCAGCCTGCTGGCCACACTGCTTTTGATGCAGGCCAGGATACAATTGGCTTTCCGGTCTGCAAGTGCACATTCATGGCCAGCTCATGTCCACCCTCTCATCCACCAGCATCCTCAGGTCCTTCTCAGCAGGGCTCCTCTCAATCCCTTCATTCTCCATCCTGGATTGGTACCAGGGCTTGCTGCAACACAGGTGCAGGTCCTTGTACTTGGTCTTATCAAACCTCATGGTATTTCTATGGGCCACTTTTTGAGCTTGTCTAAATCCTCTGGATGGCATCCTGTCCTCCAGGTGTGGCAACATCTTTGTGTCATCTGCAAATTTGTTGAGGGTGCACAACATAGCTTTCTATCATCCTACTGCTATAATTTCCACCTTAACGCTTGGCCCCAGCTCAACCTTCACATGTGGATTCCGCTTTGTGGGAAGTGATTTTGATACAGCTACTGACTGATCCATATGAAAGATGGCTTAAACTCCTTCTCGGGTCCCTGGCTGACAGGCAAGAATCTCCTCCTGCCCTCTATACCTATGCTAAGAGTTAGCACCAAACCCCTTTACTTATCCTAAGATCTTGCCCTACCCTCATTCCAACATGCTCCTCAACCCTTACTCCCCTTCTTGCTGGTTAAGCCCTCCCCTTACAACAGTCTCAGCACCTCAGAGCTTAATAGATGATGACCTGTCTTCTCCCTTCCAAATTTTGATAGCACCACTGAACAACTGTATGACTTGACCTGTCCTCACAAAGCGCAACCACACTCCTGATGCTCCTTGGCAGATATCAAACTCTCAGTGAATGCTGGGTTTGCAGGCTGGTGTCACACACTTCTCTCCATCTGCTTAGAACTGTAACTGATAAGAAAAAACAATCATTCTCTCAGCCCTGGTCTGACACACAACTTGGTGGCAGGTGCAGCACCCTTCACCCAGCATCAGTAAACATGTCTCCAGGGGGTTGAGCAGCATGACACAACTGCCCTAAAGGCTAAAACCTCATAAAGACTTCTACAATGGTAGAGGTAGAGACACCTTGGGGTGTCTCAGAGGAAGGGCTGTTGTTTAGTGGGCTCCCCCTTTCCTTCCTAGACCTTTCACCTTAAAAATGTAACTCCGTGACTCCATCAAGAGTTTGGGCCATTAGAGGACCTTGAAAACATTTTAGGACTTGAAATGTCAAGATAAAGAGCTTCTGAAGAAAAAGAAAAAGGTGCACTTGAGGTTTTTTGAGCTGATTTTGATCTTTTTCTGAACAAGGTCCCATCCCAGCTCTCTGCCCAGCCAGAACATAAATGGGTTGCAATGCCATTGGTGCCTGAGCATCACTTCCTCCCTGCTCCAGCCTCTGCTTTTTTCCAGCTCATTTCACATGTGCCCTGCAGTGAGTGTCAGTGCTTTTACAAGGAAACTGCTATACGCCAGGGAGACTCGCAGCCATGGGAGCCTTCTGCTCTGCCTGTTTACCAGGGTGCCTGTCTGTGTTTATTCTATTTTTCAGGTGCTGTCCCTTGCTCCTTGCCATCAAGTCGTCCCATGCTTTCTCTGCCACCTTAGAAAGGCGGCGGAGTAAACTGGATGTTGAGAAAATAACTCTAATGTTAGAAGTTCTGCAAACTGATGCTGATCACCTGCAAGCTGGATCTGAACTTGCACCTTGTAGGTCTGAGATTCATCCCTGGCTTCTCACCTGTGGGTAGACTGCATTTACCTTTGCTCTCCAGAAGCAGAGCTGAAGCAGAGAGGATATTGACGCCTTGCTTGGCTTCATTGGCAGCCATCAGCTGGAGCAGAGAGGAACGAAACACAAGTGAGAGCCAACACCCTGCAGTTGCTCCCTAGGCACTTGCTTGGCCTCCCTGCCACCTGGGAACACCACTCATACCCGGGGGTGCAGCCGAAGTGGTGTAGCACTGGCTCCAGGCTACAGCACGGCAGCCTATTTCTGTCTGGTGACCCATCTGAAGCAAGCAAGTGCCTGTAAGTGCCCAGTGAGGAGTGCTGTGCGCCCTCCAGGTATCCACATGCGCCCTCCTGGATCAGTGAGCACTGCCAAGCAGGAGCTCACGAACTTGCTTCTTTGAGCACAAGAATCAGGCCTTGAGCAAGGGTTAGAAGAAGTCATTTAGGGCTTCCTGAAGTAGTCTGAAAACCCCACTTTCCTTTCATTGGAGGTATGCAACACTCACAATCATGACACTGAACCAGGAGAAGCAAGGCTATCTAGGCAAAATATCATTTGCCCGTATTTCATACCAAGACTGAAGGTGGGAGCTGCATTTCCTACAACTATAGAATAGGGTCTGTGAATCCCTGCAAACCATAGGCACTGATTTTTTCACTGTCCTGATGTTGAGAAAGGTCTACGGACCCAGCCTCGAAGCAGGAAAAAACTCCCCATGAAGGATTTAGAGATGGTATACAGCAGAGACAGCCTGCAGCTGCAAAATCTGGCTCAATCAGACACTTACCTACAGAGATCCAGCTTACATCCCACTTCCAGCAAATCAGAAGTAATCCTGGGGTTAGTGGTTTGTTTTTGGCAGGATGTTGGGGATATTTCTCTTTGGGCTTTTTTCCCCTTGTTTTTTGTTTTCCTTTTTTATTTGTTTGTTTTAACAGCCCCTTAAACTTTTATATACCAGTTGGTGCCTCCTGCAGAGACAGACATTTGGAGATCTGTGACTGGAAAAAGGACAAAAAAGCTTCTAATGATATTGCTATCTCTTTAAAAAGCAATAATAGTAACACTCCCTACTAGCCCTTGGAGCTTCACATATGATTCCATCCTGATGGAGTGTGACTGTATAGGATTTGGCTCTGTTTAATTTTAGCCCAACTGCTCCAGATCAAACTTTCACAGTGTCCAACAAAAGAGATGACTTTTAGTAGGGGCAAGTTATTCATTTACACTCAAGCTGGACTCCTTCCTTCTCATGCCTCAGCACAAATAACAGTTTTGCAGACTAAACAAGGCTCTCTTGGCCATCTGTGAGATCCACTGAAGACTGAAAGACTGCCCAGGTGTAATTCAGGATAAAAATCTGATTTTTGGAACGTTTAGCACTGCTGGGATTCAGTGCTGAGAGAGAGAAAGAACAGCCCCATGTTTTGAGCCAAGAAATCCTGATAGTGCAGAGACACTAAAACCTCTTAATTTTTTAATCTTCTACTGCCAGCAAATCTGACTTAAAGTGGCCAGAAACGAGCATATGAACATGTGAACACGTGGGGCAATTTTGGGCTTTTCTTTGATTTTTTTTTTTTTGTGTGTGTATAGTGGTTTGTTGGGGGTTGAGGGGGGGAGTTGTGTGTATATGTGTGTTGGTTTTTTATAGTAAGTGCAGATTTCAGATCCTTCAGTGTCATGAATTTGTCAAACAGGGAGATGAGCTCAAATCCAGTCCTTCCAAAAACAGATTTAGGCAGATTGGATTCACCCTGAGCATCTCAGACACCATCTAGCTCCAGTTTCTTCTTCTGGGGGCTATGCACTTAGATGTGGCATTGTTTTCCCCAAAATGTACATGGCTAGGAGTGCAGAGCTGTTCTTCAGCTGCACTCTGATGAGTTTCTTCCTACCCCTCCAGGTGTTAAGGTTTTGCTCAAGTCAAGAGAGATTTATTATCTTTAGTCTAATCTGAAGAGACCCTCATTCTTTGGAGCCCCTGGCACTACACAGAACTATGCCACCACCCTAGAGCTTGCTTAGCCATTAAGCCCAGCTCTGTGCTGCATCTTCCCCGTGCTCAGCTCTAGCAGCACTGGTGGCTGCCAAGGGCTGCCTGGCCCCAGTGAGCTTTCCTGAGCAGGACATGTCTTTTGGCCAGTTCCTGGCAGACTTCCATCAAGGAGAGATATAAGGCACATCCCGGTCCCATCCCGCCCCCCTTATGCAACCGCCGCCGGCTAAAAATACAGCCGCAGCCCCAGCAGCCCCGGCCAGGCGAGATGCAGATTTAATGAGGCTTCCATGGCAACGGGCTTCGCTTCGGCAGGACCGCGATGCAGGGGACAAGGATGCTTGGGGGGATAGGTGCTCCTTGGCTGGAGGAGAGCTGCACAGTTAAAAGCTTGTGGCAGTAGGGTTTGAGGTTTTTTTGCTTGCTGATATTAATAAAATTATGGAGCATTTGGTTCAGATAACTGCAGTCAAAGAAGCAAGTTCTGTAGTATTTTTAAACGACAAACCCAGACCTATTTCTGCCATGAGAATAAATATTTACTAGTCTGCCTTAATTAAACTCAATCACCCACAGGCAGAAATGTTAAAACAGGGATAAATCAAGGAGCCTGTTTCAGTCTACCAATACTATAAACAGCTTTTTCAGTGAAAAATGGGCTTCTGCCAGAGTTCACAAAATGCAGTGGTAGAACTGACTGGTACAGTCAGGAGACCTGGGGATGGCTAAGGTCATGGAATAAGTGGTATTATTTTATGTTTCATGGATGATGTCCTCTGTGCCACTGTGGGGGGCAGGGGGAAAACACACAGTAAAAAACCCACTGTTGATGAAAAATCTAGGATACAAAAATGTTGCAAGCCTGGCTTTTCAAAGAATAAAACTGATTACTGCCTCCTATCCTCTATACCAATTCTCCTACAATGTCTGCAAGAGTAAGGACTGGCCAAAATCCCACTCTGGTTTGCACAGCTCTAAGTACTAGATCAGCAGCGGCTGTCCTGTGGCTGACAGGTGTTTATGGATCCATGGATTATTTCTGTGAAATGTGGAAAATACCTTGGACAAGCTAGACTACAACTAGTCAGATTAAATTTGCTATTCAGAGAGTAGCACCTTTACTGGAAAATACTCAGAGTGTCACAGAAAAAAGCCTCTGTTTCCATTATAAAGATACAGTATTTTTCCAAAATGCAGATTTTTTTTCAGGAATATCTTCTTATTTCTTTTACACAGTAATATTCCTTGTATTGAGATGCTACTTCCTCTCTAAGAAATAAAAAGTATAAAGGCAACTCAAAAATCAAAAGTAAATATTGACATTTTCACTTCAGTCTTGAGAAACTGAGTCATGATAAAATATAATGGGAAAAGGGAATGCCCAGCCTCTTCTCAAGTCTATATATTTGGCATTAGGAACTTGATAAATCAAGACCCTCAGAATTGCAGCTTATTATTGAAAATTCTGGCAAAAAACAGGTGACTCTAAAACAAGGCACCCCTAAAATCAAGCACCCCAGACAGGTTCCCAAACATGATTTGAACCCAGTATTTCAAATTTAAAATAAAAAATCACTGTTTTCTACTTCTTTCAGCTCATGCCCTTGTATTCAGGAGTCCTTCAATTCAAAGCATCTACCCTGAGCCATTCCTGTTGACATGAAAAGTCATCACTTGGAGGCACTGAACCCTTATATAAGCTGATTTTCTATACATTAGCTCCCATCTGTTATGTCTCTCCTGCTAAACTATGTTCATGTCCTGTTATAAGCCTACTGAAACACAACATGAGGCATTTCACAAACTGTAATAGAAAATCATCTCTCTGCACCATGGAAAGTGCCTGCTGCTAGGATGAAACATGGCCCATGTTAAACCAAAGACAGAACTAGAACTATTGCCAAAAATTAAGATGTCAAAGCCACCAGGAAAATTTAAGGGACCCATGCAGAAAATCAGCCACTGCCACTTTCTAAGGTGGTAATATCTCCAGCACTGCAGCAGCCCCAGTACTCACTACCTGTGGTCATCAAGCTGGAAAGAAAACACTGCCTGTCCATATATCCCTCTTCATTCCTTCCTGCTCCTCATGTCGCAAGGGTGCTTGGCCGTAGCCTCACCATCAGTCTGCCACTGAGCTGCACGTAGAGGGGTTGACAAGACATCCCCTCCTCTATAGCAGCAAGACTCACGCCAGGTTCAGTACCGCTGGTCGATGGAGCTCACTCTGGTGTGTGCCATCTCCTCTCTGGAAAGGTGATGGATATACAGGTTAGACCATACAAATCTGCTTTCTAAGGAAACTGAAGTCGGAAGGAACCACAGTGGTCACATGTCCTCAAGATTTTTTTACTTTCTCTTGAGAGCTCTATTAAAAATATCTTTTTACATTAAATAGGCCTGGGCAGTCATTTTACATTGCACAGTGGAGCAATTCAAAACCCTATCTCATTACCCCACTGAGTTCTGAAAGAAATGAGCAGACATCAAAGCTGTGTATGCCTTTCTCTGGGTTGACAAATGACAATGCAAGGGAGGAGCTAGTGCAGCAATGGAGGTGCCTGTGATGTGGAAGCATGGCACTAGTAGGGAACGAGAAAGTCAGCCATGTCCACACCGTTACTTAGATGAAGGCCAAATTTGGTTTAAAATTACAGGGTGTTCCACTATCATTCCCCATAATGTGGAGTTAAATTATGAATGGCACATAAGGAGAGAAAAGGCCACCATACAATTTTTGCTCTGCTTTTGGCAGTGTCTTCCTGCAAGAAAGTCACTTCTTTTCCCACTTGTAAAATGGCAACAAGTGTTCCTTTGGTTCTGAAGCATTAATATTTCAAGACAATTCAGTATTATGGAGAAGAGAATGCTTGAAATGCATAAAGAAATAGAAGCAAGGTTTTTAAGGAGAGGTAATACGCTTTAGTAGCTCAGCTAATATTGCTCTATGAGCTTTTAAATGTAAGGGATTTTTTTCCCAAAATGTACACATTTTCAAAACTGAGATTTTTGTTTGAGCCTCTGTAAAAAGGTTTACATTGCCTCAGATTGTCTTTTCCTGTGAATTCACACAAATCAGTTGGGCTCATGTTTCCCCTCCCTAGAGACTTATATCCTTAGGCCATCACAGTTTGCAACAACATAAATAGCTAATTAACTTCTTACTTAAAAGTAAGAAAGCAGTAAGAAGGCATACTCATCAACTTCTGGAAACACTTGAGCTCTCCACCACAGCTCTGGCTTCAGACAACCTAAGATGAAACCTACAATATCTGCTGCAACAATATATTCCACCATTATTGCACCATGTCCATAGCTCTAGTCACAGGGAAGGTAGCACATAGAGAGATAATTTGCCATATAGTCACCTGCCTTTCTACACATGTTCATACAACCTAGTGAAACAAATGTTAACTTATAGGAAATGGCAAAACGTGAAACTTAATAGGCCAAACCTTTAAGAAGGTTCTTGAACGCCTGCTCAGTCCTCACTGAGGCTGAGGAGCACCTGCCTGAGACAAGCTCCTGTGAAACTGCCGTTTGTCTCACTGCAAGGGCAGTTGTTAGCTTTTAGGAAATACAAAGATGCTCCTGGTCTCTTGTAAAGAACAAGAGCCTAGGTGAGTCTATCAAGGACATCTCAAAAGCACAGCATGCTTGAAGATGAGCAGACACACTGCAGGAACTGGAACCACATAAGCCATCAGAGAGACCCTCCTTCAGAGCCTAGGGCCCTGTCCTGGAGGATGGGAACAGAGAAGATGCCCCCAGTGGGACATCCCAAAGCACCACCTCTCCTGCTTGTCTTCCTCCAGTCATGCTGTCAGCATTATCATTCCCAGCCAGACTGGAAATCTTGCTTTAATACATATACAAAATAAGATAACACCTTTTTTAGGCCCCAGAGTAACTCTCACAGGCTTTGCACATGGGTTGTTTTCACACCTCACTATGAGGTAGAGAACTCTGGCAGGTTTCCACCTCATCAGACAGCTCAGCCACCTGGCCTCAGACATCGTCCACACTTTTTGTGTTCTCTCCCTTTCCAGGATTTTTCCTTAGGGATGCTCTTAGCAGAGCAGTCTTCCTGGACACTAGTCCCATTTTTCTTCTCTTTACACCCTTCTTGGCTCCACTCCCAGGAGTTCCTGTGCAATGTTCTCTGGATCCCCAGAAGGACCAACATGGCATAGAGACAGGTAGAGTGGTGCCTGTAAGGGAGATGAAGCTGTCAGTGAGAGGCAAGCTTAACTTCCACAGACCTTCTCTCTCTACTGGCAGGAGGGGATCCAGCAGCATGACACAGAGACAGGGACATGTGGCACATAACCCAAATGAAGGCTGGGGTCAGCTCAGCTCTTTAGGCCATTTCAGGAGCCCTGCTGCCTCCCCAACTCTCACAAACCAAGAATTTAGCAGATCTGTCAAGAATTACAAAGCCACAGACCCTTAGAACTGTGCTTGTTACCAACTATGAGTCTTGCTAGCAGCATTTACATGCTTGCTGTGAATAGGAAGGCCACAGCCATTTCTAACAATCTAGTCTCTTATAAGGCCCCTCACATCCTAATGTCTTGCACTTTCATGCCTTTACCCTTGCAGCATGCCAATGAGACAGGAACCAAAGGAAGAATTAAGGTAGGGGCTGTGGCTCCAATTCACAGTATCCAGCAGGCACCACAGAGCTCCTGGCTAGTGGCTTCTGTCTGGGAAGAAGACATATACCCTTCCTTAGACAAGAGTTGCTGTAGATGGCAGCTAGGGGTGCAAAGGATGCCTGGACACTGGCAGAGTCTGATACCTTCAGCCAGATTTTCCAGAGAGATTTCAGAGGCTGAAGATACCACCCCATAAATCAGAAGCATGTGTAGCAACCCGCGGCTGCACCAGGAATCAACCCCTCTGAGCCAGATCACGCTGGCTTCTTGACAGAAACAGTGTATCCAGGACCACCAGGGTTAGAGCTGAACTTAAGGAAGAGGCATGATTTTACACCTACCAGTTGAGAGCCAGGCTGCCTACTTCTAGTGTGGAGTATTCAGAGCTGGGCCCAAGGCTTGGAGAACGTGCTATGGCTTTGAACCACTTGCAAATGCATCTCTTCTGCTTCACTGCTTTTCAAACTCTAGTAATGTGTGGACAAGGAGGAGTCAAACATTGCCTTGTATTTGGCTTGATTTACAAGAGCTCATAAGACAAGACTACACCCAAAGATAGAAAGAAGCAATTTTTTTTTTGCTATTTTGTCTTAAGAATAGGTACACAATCTGGTGTGCTGGCTGCAGAGGGAAGTTTGTAGTAGATTACACCCTCCTTGCAGGTTGTTGTTGCATTTGGGTCAGGCAACAAGAGAGGAAAGAGAAAGAATAAAATCATCACACTTCTTTTTTTCCCCCCTCCCATACTCTGGATTTTAGAGAACAAGCTAGAGATGAAGCTACTGTTAGAGCACGTTTAACAAGAGAATCTGGTCTGCAGCTCATGCATAAGTGATTCTCTCAATCTGAGTCCTGATCACCTCTGGGGAACAGCCTGCCAGAAGCACCAGAGGTGACAGATGTGTAGTATGTGTTTTGGATAAAAGCCTATCTTCTGCATAAGGTAGTTAAGAGATGGTGCCTAAACTGAGCCTCTGAGTCTTATTACCCACAATGGGGACATATATAGGCAGTAGAGCCCTGTTAGCTATTGTTTTGTGAAAGGGAAGCAAAAACCTCTGTGATGGAAGAGGAGAAAATGTAATATGTACAAAGACTAAAGCAGCAACAGCAGAAAACCTACAGACTAAGTGAGAAACAGGATTTGGTCTATGTAAATATCTGGCTCTCACCATATTCTCTTATCTCAGTCAGCTCAGTCCTGGGGCTAGGGACCAAGGGGAAGGTTTGTTTTGTCCCTTTTGGGTTTTGTTATTCAATCTAACTGCTCAAGTTAAAAGGGACACCCTGAATATAAGTTGCCAAAAGGAAAATCTTTAGCTTAGAGCCTTAAAGCAGGCACTCCTGAGGACTTGTACTAGCTCCCACATGACTGCTAGCATGCCATGCTCACTTCCAACCCTATGTTAGAAACCTATCCCCTGCTTTAATACCATTTTCAAAAGAAGCTGAGCATGAACTCATGAAAGAGACCCTGTCCATTAAGCTCAATGTGAGGGAAAAAAATCTCACATAAAGGTAGTGAAGTTGTGTCAACTTCTCCACACACACAGGGAGCTTGCCATGCTCCGTAGGAGTAACTTGTTTGACGCAAGGTGGATCTGCAGTCTTTTTTCTCCTAAGCCCTAACAAAATGGGCTGCAAGCCTGAGTTTATTGCTCTGTCTGGTATCTTCTCATTTGGCTTTAATCCCCTCCAATATTTATGCAATATTTCAAATGCTCTTGCAGAGATGTGGCTCTTCTGAAGACCTGACATTTTTATAGCCCTGGCAAACCATCCATTCCTATTTAATTTAGTTCTTGACAGAAATAAATATATGCACTGAGATTTACATATGGGTAGACAGGCTAATATTTTCAGGCTTGCTTGCTGAGGGCTGCATCTGCACTGCAATCACTGCTATAGCTATAGGTGGTGTCAAGCTCCTTGTGTTGGCTATCACCAGGTAGATTGGGGGCTGCTAGCAAAAAAGCTGTAGCAGCGTGGGGCTCCTCATAGCCTAATGCTACCTGTAAATCTGGGGGAAAATTAATTTACACCATTGCTTTCCAAGTTACTGCAACTGTTTTAAAACTCTCAGGTATCCTTTTACAAGCTGCAGTCAAGGCACAGACATATCCAGAACTAAAGGCCTAAAATAGAGGCTTATCCTCTCTGCACCCTAGCTGCCCCTCATGATGCCACATAGACATAGCTCCCAGTTCCTCTTCACATTTATAGTAGTGTTACTTCTGCTTGAGAGCTTTGGCTTTAGCTTCTCCAGACTGCTCAGTAGAGAATACAAAACTCCTGCCAGCCCCGGATGGAGGATCTCCTTGATGTCAGGACCTAGCTGAGGCCTACACCACCGTGGCTGCCTCTGTTACCCCTGTGGCAGTGGAAGTGAGGGCTGAAGCAGGGCAGCACTTGATCTCACCCCATCTAAGGGACAGCAGCACCACTCCTACGTGGAAAGACTAGGCCAGCTGTTCAGTCTGGAATAAAAAAGACTCAGAGAGATCTTATCAATGTATTATCAAATATCAAATATCAAAGATCTTATCAAATGCCTAAGGGAAAGTTGCAAAGATGATGAAGCCAGGCTCTTGTCAATAATGGCCAGTAAGACTATTTGAGGCAATAAGCACAAATTGAAACAGAGGAGGTTCCTTGTCAACATCAGGAAACACTTTTTTACAAGGGTGAGCAGGAAGGTTGCCTGGACAAGTTTCCACGTAACTGGCTCTAGGCAGCCCTGCTTGAGCAGGAGGATTGGACTAGATCACCTCTGGAGGTCCCTTTCAGCCTCAGCCACTCTGTGATTCTGTGAAAACTGTAAATAAGCAGAATGCTAAAATGTGAAAAGCAGTGTGAGATTCCTCCCTCCAATGGAATAAGCATTCTCTAGAGTGCACAACAAATGGCTCAAAAACGGTGCCATGTGCTGGGAATACCATGAGAAAACTGATGCTGTGTCTGGGACTCATGCAATGGCTGGTAAGACTCAAGCTGATGATGGCAAAAATATGTCTGGCTGCGAGCTCGTACCTACTTCCTTCAATCCTGCAAATGCTTGCTATCCCACTGGATAAACACAGGAAATGGTTTCCTCCCTGCTCCCCTGACAAAATGACATGTCCACAGAGGAAACTGGATTGATGACCCCTGAACTAAGATGGATTAAACCACTGGCTAGACTTCTACAAGCAGATTAGGGGAAATGACTGCCTATCCCTCTGTTCTGAAAGAAAAATACACCCTGATTGTTACAGAGGCTAAAATTTGTTGAGAGAAAAGTCAAATCTTGCACTCCTGGGATCTTGAAGTAGAACAGCCAATTCAAAATGGTTAAAGGTTGTTAAATATTTCAGTGGGGGAAAGAACACAAAGGTCAGCTTATTAAAAATCCATACGGCAGCTAGTGGTTCTTAAACCATGATCTATGGGGCACCAGTGGCCTGTAGATCACCCTATGTGGTTGTCAGACTGGCTGCTGTTGCAATAACAAAGCACATGTCACTTTTTAAACAGGGACTTCCCCTGCTCTTTCTACTCCTATCCAAGATTCACAGTTTCCCCAAGAATATTTTTGCCCAGTTGGGCTAAAGGAGAGCCTTGGCCTCTCTGTCTGCACCAGGCTCTCCTGAAGCTCCTTTTGGTGTCTGATTTGAAATGTGTAGAGGGAGCAACAAAAATGCCAGGCAGAGGACTACAAACCATGTAAGGAGCACTGCAACTCATCTATCAAAGGGTCTGTAAAGAAAGCAAGCAAACAGTGTAAGTGTCATGTTGGGCAGGGTGCTCTAACCGAGCAGCTGTGCCCACTGCTATGAGATTTTCAACTCCCACTCTACCTATGATGTTTGCTAATGTTTCCATTTTGAGTAATTAGCCCTGGCATTGTATTTACCTCAGGGAAGAAATGGGTTGAAAAACTGAGACCCTGGAAGAGCAGAGGAAGATGATGCAGAAGCTAAAACTGTCAAGAGGATCAACTCAAGGAAATCCCCAGTTGCCACCCTAGGTGGACGATTTTCAAAAACAAAAGAACAGGAATTCCCAAACCCCTTTATTTTCAGCTCACTTTGAAGAGCTCCCTTATAGGGTTACCTTGAATAGATGCATCTCTGATAGAAAAAGCTGACCAGACGTTAAGCATTAACGTCATTAAGCAACATGACTAACACTTGTCCCGTGTGCTTTATTAACACTCCCATCCTCCCCACAGACTCTGGGTGCAGAAAGCCCTGGATACAGCACAGAGTTTTGTCTTTATGGGGTTTAGTGTTTTTCTTTTCTCAGGCTCCTTGCTGTTGTGTGGACCTGCTGGCCACAGGAAAGTACCCTGCATTTTGAGAGGGATGGGGCAATGTCTGGGGAGGTCTCTTTCTCCAGTGGAAAGTTGCTCCAATGCCTGACATAGGCGGTGCCTGGCAGAGCAAACGACACAGCACCTTGGCAATTACAGTTCAAACCTGAAGAGAATTCAACCACAAGCATCACTATAACACATTATTGATCCTGAGCATGGGATTAGAGCTGGATATTCCTCTAGCTGGTGGAGAGGTTACCTATGCCTAACACACCAGATAATGTTCCAGATGCTGTGCGAAACACTTCAAGTGCCTAAGCACAACTGGCAGTGGCTAATCTCACCTAGCACACCAAAACACGTCAGATCAACACTAATCAACACTGATTAGTTCTTGAATCTGCTTCCTGATGCAAGTAGTTTTAAATCAGGCATCTGAATGACGTTAAGGCTGTTGCAAAGGAAATCTATCCATGGGTTGCATGTAAAGAGTTTTCCTTCTTTCCTCTCCATGTGGGCAAACAGCATCATGAAAATCCCAGCTACTTTGCTTTGGTGACCTGAGGCAGTAGGTGACCTTATCTCTCAACCAATCTTTGCAGTGGCTCATATCCCTCCCCCTCCATGCTGGGGATGGCAGAGCAGTGCCGCTGGCATGCACAGTGAGTCAGCAGCCTCGTAACTCCCTGATCATGGAAATGCTCCCCTCCCATGGCCTCACTGCTCACAGCATTGCAACTAAGATGGAACACCCCAATTTTGGCAAAAAAATGCCATAAAAGGATGCAGGTCCTCTAATGCAGCCAAAGCACCCATTAAAACTGCTCTGTTTGGGCTAAGCTATATGTGGAGAGTTGGTCCTGACTACAGGCAGTCCGCAGGTTTCCCTCTCCAGTTGCCAGAGAGATGAGCCAGTTTCCTCCTGCTCACAGGGCCCTCCAACTCATGTGAGATAGTCATGCAGTATTTCTGATGTCAGAATCTATCAGTGAATTAATGGTGTTTTCTGAGTTTCTCACCCAATGAGTAAAATGTTGTAGCAAGGAAAAAAATGCTTTCTGAACTTGTGTTGCTAGCATCTGAACTGGATCCCACTCCTGAGATTTCAAAGGAGTTTCTTTACCTTTTTAATTTTTCACTGCTCTTTGCATTTCCACTCCTGAACAGTGAAAAGGCTAAATAGACTAACGCTGTTTTCACAGTGTGCAGATTGTGTTTAGCAGCATCCTGGCAATGCCAGGCCTCTTGAAGTTCTAGTCTCGGTCTATATGAAATGTCCTGAACTCATTTAAACAATCCAGCTCTGGCTATGCTTTTAGTCAATCCTTTGAGGTCACCTTCGGGGCTCACTGTCTTCTGGAGCCAGGAGCACAGCCCATGCCTTTATGCCATTCTGACTTAAACCATTGTCAGTGGCTCTGTTCAGACTAAGCAGCGCAAACCAGTAAGGACCAAACCCAAGCCTTCTGTGCTTGCTTTGTAAGGTACAAGCTAGTCCTGCAATAATGAGGCCCCTGCTGCATTTCCATCACAGCTCAGTCACTGCATCACTGGTACTCTTATGAGGATATTTCTGAAAGAAGGTAGGCTGAACTCTGACCCATCAATTACAAAAGCAGTGTGGTTTTTTGCCTACCTCACAGGATGTCCCATAGGAGGTCTGTCTTCCACTGGACTTCCATGGTTTCACCTCCTCTCTGGGCTGGCAACCAGACTGTCCTTTACTGGCCACTCACCTTCTCACCAATGTTACCAGGAAAGCACACTCTTTTGTATCTTGCATGGGAACTGTTGACAGCCTCGTAACATCAACTCAAGGAAATATTCACCACAGAGCTATACATACTACACTTACAGGTAGTTCGTACTCATTCTTACTGACTTTGACCATATAAGAAATAGTAGTGGTTTCATTAAAATAGGGTTAAAATCTGATGCAAACCACAAGTAGAGACACTAAGTAGATGTCTAGCTTACATATATTTTTTAAGAAACACCATTATTTGTTCCTTGGTCTTCAAGTCACAAGGTTAATTGAGTATTAGCATTCAGATTTGCAAAAGGCATTAACCTGTTTAAGGCCTATCTGTGCTAGATCTGACTGTTGATCTAGGTCACACTTTTAAATTTAAACAACAGCATAATTGACAGGCTGAGAGAGCCGAGGTCGTTCGGTTTGGAGAAGACAGTTTTCATGGAGATCTTACTGTGGCCTTACAGTACTTAGAGGTGACTTAGAAAAAACAAGGAGTGTGACTTTTTACTCAGGCAGATAGCATTAGCACAAGGGGAACGAGAAGGTTTTAAACTACAGAGAAGAGATTTAGATCAGATGTTAGGAAGAAATTCTTTATTGGGATGGTGATGAGACACTGGAACAGATTGCCCAGGGAAGTGGTTGACATCCCATCCCTGGTATTCTACAAGACCAGGTTGGTTGGGGCTTTGAACATCAGGAATGATATTTAAGGATCCTTCTAACCAACATCATTCTATGATCAGTACTAGTGGAAATGGCTATGTAAAATATAAGAATATTAAAATATTCCCATCAGTCTTTAAAGATCCCAATTATACTTTTGAAATTCATTTTGGTCTCAGAATTTGACTCTCCATATCTATCCCCTGCTGTAAATTCACTCCTGAAATCAAATCTGTCAGTGGCACGAAGTTTAATTTGATCTTGTGACTCTGCAGTATTTGCTACTATGCTAGCCTATTACATTCTGAACAACATATTAAGCTGTGATATAACAGCAGGGTCACACAGTCATGAGTAAGAAGCAATATGAGATCCCAGAAGCACCCTGATTCTTCACTGCTGCCTGTGCTTTGAGTTACTCATATTCCGTAAGGGCAGAAAGATAATACAGATTTCTCATTAGAAGCTGAACTGCAGTGCAATAATCAGAAGCCAAAGGTTAGTTTTAGTCCAGCACAGAGGTGACCGTTAAGAAATCACCCAGAAAACTCTAACACAAAGGACTGGAGTGGAAAAGAGAGAGAGGTGCACCTGGTTTTCAATACAAGCACCCCAGCGGGTTGCACATACAAGCCTTTGGCAGCTCATAAAAAGCACTCATCTACACATACGCCTACTCATCCCTGTGGTGCAGACTTCCAGATAAGAGGTGGCGCTTCTCTACAGTACAAATGATAGGTGTGGAGATACACACAGCAATCCATGCTAACAGAGTGTACCAACAGTGGTTCCTACATGCTTAAACATCATCCTCACTGAGAGACACAGGATCTCCTGCCTGCCCACACTGTTTTCTCTGGGAGAAGATGTGCTGGTGTGTCACACTGCAGTGCCTTTGGCGGCAGCATCACCTACTGATGGGTGAAGGGTGGGGACCATCCTGGGGTGGGGAAGGGAACATTAAGCAGAGCATCTTCTTTCCTCCTTTTTCCTGCCCAGGAGGCCTGAGTGCAGAAGAAAGAAAGGGAGAAGGAGGCAGAAGGACCCGGGATCCATCAAACCAGGTGGTCTCCACAGACTTGGCCTTGGAGGGTGGTGATAAAATTGCACATTCAGAAACCCATCCATTTAGATAATATTTGAGGATTGGAATTAACAGCAAGAGAGAAAAATTAAGGAATCTGAGGTCTTTATGGTATAGATCCATCCATACTGCAGTTATGCTCAGATGGAAGGGTGGGCAATCAGCCGGTGGGCTAGGTGTGCCCAGGAGATTGTGAAGGGACATGGCCGGGACAGCTGACCCAACTGACTACAAGGATATTCCATACCACAGGGCATCATGCTTGGCACGTGAAGCTGGAAGAAGGCGGAAGGAGGTACATTCAGATTGATAGCATTTGTCTTCCCAAGTTACTGTTACATGATGGAGGCCTGCTTTCCTGGAAATGGTTGAACACCTGCCTGCCCATGGGAGGTGGTGAATAAACTCTGTTTTGTTTTGCTTGCACCTGCAGTTTTGCTTTACTTATTAAACTATCTTCATTTCAACCCATGAGTCTTCTCACTTTTACCCTTTCAATTCTCTCCCCCACCCCACTGAGGGGAGAGAAAGAGAGAAGCTGTGTGGGGCTTAGTTGCTGGTTGGGGTTTAACCATGACAATCTGATAAGGGGAGCAGCATTTAATTTCCACAAACTAACAAAAAAGAAAGAGAAGAGGAAGCCTTATCCCCATTGTCTGCATCAGACAAGAGTTTGGGCAAAGTTGGGCTATTAATAACTCTAAGAAAAGTCTGTCAGAGGGCTTTATCCACAAATTTTCATCTGGGATACCTTCCCAGGAACCGACAGCACTCATGGAGATTTCTCACACCTAAAGTAATTCCTTTAGGACTCCTTTTTGAACAACCTAGACTCTATCATCCAGAGAGGAGATTGCTCACAGAGGTCACCACAGTGCATCTTCCAGATGCAGAGCCAAACCTATTAGAGACTTAAAAAGACTGCAGATCTCATGTTTTCATTCCTGATTTCAGAGCAAGGATGCTCCAATCTGGATCTAGAAGGATCAGAACTGTAGGACTGTTGGTCTGTGGACTGTTGCTCTTATTGGACCAGCATGTGACAATATGGGGTCACTCCAGAGTGAAGAAACCTTGGCTCACATGGCACCGGACACAGCAACTGCTGTAGATCTGGGTCAAGCACTGAGGGACAGACCTGACGACACTCTCTGGAGCACCTGAAAGACTGAGAAAAAGACCTCTTAACGAGCTTCTTGTTAGCTTCTTCCTCATGGACATTTTTGGCTCTCATGAATGTAAAATAAGCCTTTTTTATAAAGATGCTAATGACACAGCTGGCAAAATCCCTACTTGAGCACGGTCAGGGAAAATTATAGAAAGGAAAGAAAAGCCATTTCTGTGAGCTGCTTTGGTCCTCTTTACATCTCCCACCACAAAAGACATGGAGTGAGCCGACCCACTTCCCCATGCGCCAAGCTGATCATGAGACCTGCTGTGAAGGACCAGACTAGAAGCAGCCCCAGTGGACTCACAAAATCAGCTCTCCTCTGGAGCATCAGCTGGGACCTTCATCCTCTCCTTCATCGGGAAGCTGCTATTCAGCTGAGGTTCTTGCCCTTGATCCTTGCCTGAGATATGCTGCAGGTGTGTCTATCACGGCTGTGCCTGGCTGCATGTACTATGCCAATGCAGTCCAGATCTTTACCCACTCCTGATCCCTGTCTCATCACCACAGACCTCTCTTCCTGCACACCCCAGTTTTTCTATCACCAGGCTGTGCTCAACATGTGCAGCTGATGTTTACCATTTACACTACACACCACCGAGCCCTCTGACTCCAGGCATATGAAGGCAGCTTGTTCTGCCTTCTGGTCATCAGAAAGTAGGATGTTAAAACACATATGGACACACGTGCTTTCTGCTAGATCCTCCCACACGCCTTGCCAGATGACCACCTGCAGCAGTAAGGCAGTCCTTGCAACTTAGGCTTGATATTACTCATCCCTGCTTTCCAAAGGTGATGTCCAGTCTGGGAGTGGGTGAGTCTTAAGCTCTGATCTTGTTAGAAGTAAATTTTTTACATCTCCATCTTGGAGTGTTGTTTTGCCTGTGACAGTAAAAGATTTTTAACAGTCCTCATTCCTGCCGTAGCAGAACCTTTCAGTTTTGGTTTCAGTATGGGGGGGAGGGGGAGACGAAGTGAGAGAGTAGCTGTGGGAGAATCTCTGGCATACAGCCAGTGTCAAACCACCACAGCCAGTAAGACACCCCAAGGTGCCTTCAGAGAACAGAACTGTGTAGAATATCAGCTGCATTTCACATGATCACACTAACTGCTGCTTGCTTACACTCAGGTAAACAAAGAAGCCAAGAGTGCACAGCCATTTCATTTTATTAATTAAAGTGACTGTCATTTATACAGCACCAAGGCACTTTGCAAATCTTAATTAAGCTTTGCAGCAGCACTGTGAGGTAAAAGGTGTTCTCATTTACAAACAGCAAAAAGGAAACCTAGTAAGCGACTTGCCAGTGTGCTCAGGAGCTCAGTGGAAAAATTAGGACAGAATCTTAGATCTTGCTGCCTTCTGACCCATTTCCCTAGCTGTTGCTCCCCACCCTGTGTGCTACCCCATGGCTCTAACCCTGATCACAGGCCAGACCTCTAGCTCAAGCAGCCCCACGTGAGTGGAAGTAACATCAGCACAGAAAGCTGAAACGTTCTCCCCTACCTAAGAGATCTATAAAAATTGTATTATTTTTCGTATTTTGGAAGAGGTGAAGAATCTACAGCCAAGGCTTCAGAACACCTCCAAAGTTCATTTCACACTGCCTAGGGCCATGGATTTTTATTGCGCTGACACTGGAGAAGACTAATACTTGGTATCTGGGCACAAAGTTATTCCCACTGAGAAATTACTCCAGCAGCCAAGGGAGAAGCAGGGAGACCCCAGTCACAGAATCACAGAATTAAGTAGCTTGGAAAAGACCTTTGAGATCATCAGGTCCAACCTATTACCTAACACCTGCTCATCAACTAAACCATGGCACTAAGTGCCACATCTAGTTTCTTTATAAACACTTCCAGGGACAGTGACTCCACCAGCTCCCTGGGCAGCTCATTCCAATGGCCAATCATTCTTTCTGTGAAGAATTTGTTCCTAACATCCAGACTAAACTTCCCCTGGCGCAGCTTGAGACTGTGTCCTCTCATTCTTATGCTGGTTGTCTGGGAGAAGAGGTTGACTCTCACCTGGCTACACCTCCTTCCAGGTAGATGTAGAGAGTAATAAGGTCTCCCCTGAGCCTCCTCTTCTCCAGGTAGAACTACCCCAGCTCCCTCAGCTGCTCTTCACAGGGCTTCTGCTCCAGTCCCTTCACCATCCTCGTTGCCCTCCTCTGGACATTCTCCTCACCAGCCTGCCTCCTTGTCCCCAGGGGGAGCCCCCACACGTGCTCACCAAGGTGCACTGAAGGGAATGCCAAAGTGCCAGGGTGGTACCACAACTGGGGACTGCTGGCAGTGACCCTGGCCAGCCATCAGCATTGAGGAACAGAGAGCAAGGGGGTGGCTGAGGCACAGAGGGCCAAAGGGAAAGCCCACTGCTTGACACAGCACTGGGGGCAGAGTCTCCTTGTTTTGTGGGGAGGAGGAGTGAGGAACAGGCAGCTTCACACTTCACAGCCATGGCAGGATTCTGCTCCCATCTCTCTTTGGGTGGGACTTTGCTCTGCAAGAGCAGCGTTCTGGAAGGGAACGCCTGCCTGAGGGAAACAAGCCTGACAAGATATTTTGCACAAATAATTGAATTATTTTTAGATGTTCAACACATCCATTTGCAAGACAGCTAGCTACACAGAGACAAACAGATCTTGCAGCTCCTTACTAGTCCACTGAAATAGCTAATCTCCTTAACCCTTGTAGCTCATTAATACCAGCAGACACATGATTTCCATTGAAAATGGACTGCACTGTGTTACTTCTACCCCAGATGCTGTGCCCAAAGGAAAGAGACATGCAAGGGGGGGGAAATTTTTGTCCTTTATTTTATCAGGGGAAAGGTGCAACCAGATAGGACACCAGTGGAAAGGGACCAGGACAAACCAAGTGAGGAAGTGCCCTACAGCACAGAGACCTTTCCTCTCTTCCTTCATTCCCTTCTTTGCTGTTTCTTGCAGTTTGACATATGCACAGGCATGATTTATCCCTGCCAAAGTGAAACAGGGTCATCCACAGCCATCCCAAAAGCATGATAACTGGGCTGAGGGAGAAGAGGTTATACAGTACCAAGCTTAAAAGCCAAAGGCTTGGTTTGGTTGAGCATGGAAAAGAAACCCCTGCAGCCACCTTCTGGTTTAGTTTGACTTTTCATTACTTTCACTAGAACAATCTGAAGATGGTATTTTGAAAGACAGCTCAGCCTCAGTGCTCTATGGATATCATTTGTACTGAGTTCTGCCCTTACCCTTCGCAAGACCAAGGGTAGATTGCCAGAGGCTGTATCATCACCTTTTTGTCTACAATGCATGCTGTAAAAAGCAGGTCTATAAAATCTTATCAGTTATACCCTGGTATTTCAGTGCTGCTCAGGAAATACCCCAACAAATATGTCTTCGACTGTGTTTCAACCAGCTCTATCAGCAAATCTGCAAAATTCAAGGAATTGAGACAAAAAGGATCACACAATATAGTCACAGTGGCAACCAGATCTTACTGCATCCAGAAGAAATGCAGGAATTGCCCAGTCACAGATGCTGGTATGGCTGTATCAGTTATACTTGTTGCTAAATGCTTTGGAAAAAAACTCTCAACTGCTGCAAAAGAGAGTTGTGCTTTTCTAAAGCCATCGTTGCATAATACTTTGACATGATCACATACCTGGCTGAATTTCTAGCACAGTTAGGATGTAAAGGCAATGGGTGGGGGAGAACAGCATTCTACATCTCATGAAATTTGCATAATGGATCCAAAAAGGGTAATGATTTCTTTTAAGTGCATACCCTGACCTGAGCAGAGCCTTGCTAGGCTGCTGGGAGAACCTGTGCTGACTTTGGTCAACCCAGCCCTGCAATATCCCAGCAAAACTACTAGTGAGCCCTGCACTGTGTGTACCAGTGCACACTAGTGCAGAGGAGAGGGCCTGGTCCTTCCCAATATCTGGCCACTGCACCGCAATCCTGCTTTATCAACAAACATACACCAAAAAGTCTCAAAGTTATCAGAGTCCAAGCTCAGGCCAAGGTGCACTGAAGGGAATGCCAAAGTAAGCTCTAACTTCTGCAGACACAGCACAAGTCCCACAGTAATCACTGGCAGTGGGTCTGCAGCCACAAATCTGATTTACAGATTACTTTTCCAAATTCAGCAATATTTTCAACATAATTACAGCAGTACAAGACTTGGTGTTCAGGTCTTAGAAAATCTCTAGGCATTCTAGTATCTGTGTATGTGTCCTGTTATCTCTGCTAATGTGGAAACTGCTCCTTATGGAAGCGTGTTTGCCTACTCCAGAAACATAAACCTGAAGAAAACCCTCTGAGATGCTGTATTAACAAATTAAACTGTTCCCTCTGGAATGCCTACAGCTTTTTTTCCTAACCTGGAAAAAATGTAAAAAGCCACCACTACAAGAGAGGTGTTATTTTTTTAAAAAAAGCTTTTCCATACTATTCAAAGAATCCCCCAAATGGGCAAACAGTCAAATGAACAGCAGATTTTTCCACCAGTTTGCAGAAGAGCACAGCAAAGCAGTGGTCTGTCCTTCCCACCTCAGTTTTGTAAGACTAAGTAGATTTCAGTTTGTTAGAAGTGTCATAGTAGAGCACCTCCCACCAGTAACAAAGTCAAAACTAATGTTAAATCAGCATTAATGTTTAAACTAAGTTATGCTATTCCATGCTTCAGTGTTTGTGGGGAGATCAGGGTAATCTCTCTGAGGATTTCCAGTCGGCTTCCCTGCCAGGGCATCTGCTAGATGACGAGTCATACCTGCCAGTATTCAATCTTACAAATATTACACCATCCGGAACGCGGTTGAGATGCTTGGTTTCTTCAAAGAAGTCCTTGCCTGGGACTTCTGAGCAGGGGCCGTAACTGGATTAAAGTTAAAAATTACAGATTACGGAGCAAAGAAAGTTCCCTTTCCTGCTGGCTTTTCTAGCAGCCTGCTGAGGTTGTCCCAGTGTGAATCGTGCTCCCCCATCTGACTGCACACCCTGGCTCCCCACTTTTCTCCCTTCTGATCCGCTCAAGCTGATGTCACAAAAGGCAAGTTTACCCCTGCACTGCCCCAGTCTCAGTACGGGGCTGCTTTTTCCCATGCCTCGCAATCACCAGGGCACTGCTGACACCTTCTGACATTGCCCATGGCCAAAAGAAATTGAAATGTGGAAGCTGCAATTCAAGGGGAGAGCAAAATGCAATGCTGCTTGCAGCTCGTTGCTTTTCTGGTCTCGATGCATGGCTAGGATCACTGAAGACCAACAAACTACATGTATGTTTCCCTGACAGACCTTACCTCTTATAACCACGTGTCTCCCCTGTGTTTCACCACTGGAAAACATTGCCCCCTGAAGTGATGGGAAATAGTGTCATTGCAGCAAGGGTGAATAGTGCCAGTGCACACCAGCCATTCTAAAAAAGATTCAGGAGATCATCTATCAGTATGACAATGACAGTATGTCCCAGGCAAAACCATTGATTGGTCAACGCTGTGAAAACACCCATTTAGTATAACTGCTCAGCAGCATTTCTAAAATCAAAGCTCCCCTGCATGTTGGGTCCCCTCTGAGGGTGCCCCAGGACAACTTCACATCCTCCTCCTCCCAGTCCTGTTAGCACCCTATGGACACAGTGGATGCTTAGTCTCTTCCCAGGAATGACCTCTGCCAGTGCCAAGTGAAAGCCCCCTACCTGGGACAGCTGGATCCAACATCTCCAAGCACCAGAGTGTGGGGATAGCCCCAGCCACTCATTTGGAAACCTGGCATGCAGCAACTGCAGTAATTACGTTGTAGTCAGAAATGAAGTGATGACCTTTGATGGGAAGGGGCAGGGGCAGCTGGTTGAGCTGTGATAGGGTACTAGCATACTGCACACTGACCTTCTTTCCTGGTCTGGCAGGCATGTGGCCCCAACACCTTGCTCCATGTAGGCAAGACTTCCTGGGACACCAGCCCAGGAGAGAAAGGAAATAGAGGCTTCCATAGGGCTCACAGCAGAGGAGCATAGAATCATTAATGTTGAAAAAGACCTCTAAGATCACCAAGTCCAACTGTTATGCTAGAACCATGTCAATACTAAACCATGGGTACCTGCACAGGTAGTAGCAGCCTGGTTCAGGCACCAGCATCTGGTACCATTGCATGAGATGCAGCTGAGGAGGAGATGCGCAGCTGCCAATACACACCATGCTGTGCTGTAACAACCATCATCCTGAACAGCGGTGGGAACAAGACACAAGCCCCTCACCGTGTCTGGCTTGCTGAAGAGAAGCAGCTCTCCAGGAAGATCTACCACTCACACCCTTTCTCCTGAGTCAGTGTATTAGCTTAGGTGTCCAGAGAGGAAGGTTGCACCACACATTGTGGCAGTATTAATCAAACCCGCCTCAGGCTGTACTGGAAATGCACGGCCTCTTTCCCCAGTATGCAGGACTGCCAGAAAGATGTCTGCTATCCTCACATTCCATGTGTTACCCATAAAAAACTCCAATATGTCAAGTCATCAGGGTTAAACAGCACGAGGTCACCAAAGGGTTAAAGCCAGAGAGGCTATTGCAAAAGCAAAAAGAGATGAAACAGAGCTCAACCTTAATATACTGGAGGGCAAAAACCTCAGAGGGGTTTTTGCTGAAAATTTTAATAGGATCAGACTACAGGATTCACATTCATCCAGTGCCTACGTATCAGCTAGCAAAGGGGCCGGGTGCCCTCCCTGCATGAGGCTGGCTACAAGGACATGTCCCCTCCAGCCATGAGGAACCCACAGCCTTGCCTGTCCCTGACCTGCTCTTTCTCAGCAGGACCCAGATAGCTGCTCTTAGCTTCCTGTTCCACAACCTGGATGGAGGCCCAGACCTTGCCTTCACAGGTGGGCCTTGTATGGGGCACAAGTGCAATGGCTGTTAAACAAGATCCAACAAAGAAGCTCCACTCACACTTCTTTCTCATATTCAGCCTTATTTTATTCCATGGAAATAAGCATGCAGGAATAGTTTCATTTATGCTGCTCAGTACTACCAGCTCCAATAATGTATTTCCTCATTTGCATCACCAAGGGATGTAAATTTGCCCCAAAGAGCCCATGATCCCCCTACAAAACACTCCACTGAGCCCAACAAGAGGAGAAGAGGGAAAAAATAATGGCTGGAACAATCTAGAGTAACAGGGTCCAGGAGGAAAAGAATCATGAAGAAATGGAGCAGGAGTAATCTGCAATGCTACCTTATGGATTCTTAAGTAATGCTGAAAAATCCCCCCTGAACTGGGCATACCTCTAGCCACTGTTTTGTCCCCAAACCCGTGCTGCATTCACAATGAAATGTGAACAAAAACATGGAGAAGTGGCCTGTGGAGCTGGGATGCTGGAATGTCACAGCTCATCACACGGTGAAGAAAAAAACACCCTCAAGCTCTGACAGCTCAGCTCTGCATGTCACATCAGTGTCCATTGAGGAAAGCAGGCAGAGGAGATGTCTCAGAACAAGAAAACACTCTACAAAAGCCATGTCTGTGGGAGGAGGAGGGAGCACAAGTGGAGGAATGAAAGGTTCAATTTCAAGCTACCTAGAAGACTAAAGTTAAAAAGAATGTGTCTAGATGTATAGCTTCCTACTAAGGACTAAAATTCCTTTTCCATCACATTTTCCACAGTGTTGATAGCTAAACTCTTTCAGGAGATGAGGAAGCACTCAGGTGTGGAATAGCAGGTTTAAGTCAATGCATATATCTGAATGATGACATCAAATTTTTGTGACCCAAGTCTGACTTCTTGAGGGAGACAAATGGAACCCCATGGGCTCAGGTTCACACACAGCTTGCTTCTGGCTAAGACACTGATTAGGTGAGTGGCATCAGCATCCTTCTTTTGCACAAAGTGCTGAAAGTGGATGCACCCAAAACCCAGCAATGCATGGTCCATGCAAGACCTGTTGAGGGAGTGAATAGGAAAAAAAGCTGTGACTATTTCCCACCATTTGCAATTAGTTACAGATCCATTACAGCATCTTTCCTCCTACCTGCAACTCCTTGTCTGACCGGTTCCATCATGACCTTATGACATGACCTATAAAACATTGTCTCCTTTGAACTTCAGGTATTGAGAAGAGCCCACCATTAGAACTGAAACAAGAGCATTTTCAGAAGAGTTTCCAGGACCTGGATAATTCAGAGGGCTGCCAGCAGATCTAGGGGACTTTCATCTTGAAGTTGCTGGTTCCTACACAGTCTCCCTAAAAAGGCAGACTAGTAGCTGAAGGCCATCTTGGGGTTCATCTCACATACAATAAACAACTGTGACATCCTACAAAAAAAGAGCAAACTTCAGATATGCTGAGCTTATCAAAGATAAGCAGTTAAAAATAACTAATGCTAAAAATGCTTTGTAAAGCAAACATCACACCAAGATCAACCTTTTAGAAGATAATCCTAGAAGCTGTCCTGTATGTATAGCCACAGTGAAGCTTTGTGCACTTCCCTATGTCTCAGTATTTGGGAATTTTGAGTTCTCTGCCTAGTATTTGCTGTTGAGAAAATGCCTCCTAGAAGAGCCTCCTGAGATCTTCAAAGAAGCAGAAAGTGAATCCGAGGCAATCCTCCTACCCTTTCATCTGCAGTTGTCATTAACAATTGTGCCTGCTTTTCCAAGAGCAAAAGCCAGTTGAAATTCCTTACTTCTCAGAGCATTCAAGACAGACCTCTGCAGCCCTTATCCTACCTCCCACAACAGAGTAGCAGACATCTGCTACATCAAGCAGGTGACCTGTTTGATCCACGTTAACATCCTGGCAGTGCCCTACTCCAGCTGGTTTGGGGATGGTGCTCAAGCACTCTCCCCCACCCCGTATCAGAGGTCTCTAAACAGCCTTTGCTTTCCCTGCCCTGGCAGGAATTCAGTTCCTGTCTGAAAGCTTGAGGATTCCTTTCATCCTAATTTGTACAACTGGTGAGTGCTATTCTGATTCAGGGAAATGTCTAATTCATAGAAACATTGTTCACAAATGGAAGCAAAAAACCTTGTGCACTGAAGAAGAAGCTCTTACCAAATGTGAGGCTGCAGCAGAACTCACGTTCCCTTCCTGCTGCAGCACCATCTGTCCTAACTTTGCTATTCTGATGCCATGATCTGACAAACCATATCCACCTACTCCTTCCTCCCCACCTTTTTTTCACCAGCCTTTTTATCGTGGGCTATCTCCAGTCCCCAGGGAGATCCACAGCCTGATCCAAGACATCTGGCTTGTGAAAGAAATATCTTCTCCCCAGCTCCTCTCCCCAAGGCTCCAGTGCTTTCTACAGTCTCTCCAATTACCTCAGTGTCTCTTCAGCTGACTGATTACTACTGGTGTACAATATTGAATTCAAACTTGGCAGCAAAATGTTCCTCCAAGAAATACCCAGCACCACCACCTCACTCACAGGACACAGGAGAAAACGAGAAACTCTTCTACCTTTCCTTGTAGGATTTTGGCAACTCTTGGTGGCTCAGAGGATTTTTGAAACAGTCATGCCTGCTGCTTCAGATGCTCTGCCTGCATACAGTTTTTTGAGGTTGAAGGATGTGGTTAAGGGATGGCATCCCTATCTGAATTCTCAGAAGACCTACACAGCTAAGTCCAGGCTGTGCCAGTAGCACAGCTAAATCAGAGGTGGGAATTCAGATGCCTTCTCTAAACTACCTCCCAAACTTTCATGGACAAGCAAGACTGAGGGTGAGAGGAATAGGTAGGAGGAGGAAATAATGAGGGATGAGAACCAGGAGAATTTAGGGACTTGCCTTGTGCTGTTTGCTGAAGGGAGAATTACACTTGTCTAGGCTCATGTTATACTGGCAGGCAATATACAGAAAAGAAGCTAGATGATGCTGGCCTAGCCTCACAGATATTCACATGTCTGTGAAGCAGTTCAATCATGGGGACAAACTCCTTTGGTTCTGTGAGCTGTTGACTTGGGCATGAGCCCATCCTATATGAATGGATGAGATGCCACAGCAAGGGGAGGCACTACGAGAGGATGGACACTGACAAGCCTTGTGAGCACGGCTGAGTCGGGTACCAGCATCACCCCTGCGTGGGAAGTCACCAACAACTCTACAATCAAATAGGGCACCACAGTGTCCCATATCATCCCTGCCATTTGTGGCTTAGGAGAAGCATGTTGTGAATGTGCAAATCTCACCCCAAGGTCTCGTGGGTGTTTAAGGGGACCAGTACAAGTCCGGAATTGTGACAGCAGTAGAGAGCATGTCATGTCTGATAATCTCATGCTTGTCCTCTGTACAGGGAAGAGCATACCTCTCTCCTTCCTTTGTCTTCAAACTAAGGCTTGGTAGGAATGTGGTGTCCCCTCAGACACACCAGGAGGCTTCTTAATTAGCCAAATGATCTTCCTAAAATAAGATCAAGATGGCTGCCCCAGACCAGTAGTATATTTCAAAATATTATCTATGTATGAAGAAGGATATTTTAAGCATGTTACAGACTTCTCAGTTCTTCAATAAATTTAGAGAGCTTCACAGGCACTAGGGAAGTCCTTTCTCCTGCAGCCAGAGGAGTCACAGAGACAATTAAGGTGCAAGAGGAAAGTGAGCTGGTTTTGGCAAGGATAGAATTAATTTCCTTCACAGTAACAAATATGGGGCTCTTTTGGATTTGTGCTAAAAACAGTGTTCATAATCTGGGACCATTTTCATTACTTCTGAGCAGTGCTCATACAGCGTCAAGGCCTTTTGTGCTTCTCACCCCATCCCCACCAGTTAAGGCTGGACTGACGACTGATGTAACTCCAACAGCTTCGTAAAAGAGCATGGATTATCAAGTAAGATAAACAACCACCTTCTCATAGTGGGGGGTGGTGTGAAGTGAATAGGGTTTGTGCTCAGCAGCCAGCACACCCCAGCAAGAGGCAGGACAGCACACCCCAGCAAGAGGCAGGAAAGCAGATGTCCTGGAGAGCATTATGAGAGGAGGAGCTTAGTGACATGGTCTAGCTGGGGGGTGTAGGGCTGGATGACCCTGGGCCCCTTCCGGCTCGGAGTGGCCTGCTAGACTGTGAGGCATCTAGGTTGGTATTACGCTCTAGGATGTGCTCTTGGTCACTGTACGGGTATTAGATGGTGAGTTGGACTAGATGATCCTTGTGGGTCCCTTCCAACTCATAATTTTCTGTGATTCTGTGATTCTGTGACAAAGAGGAATTATAGTGGCACAAAGCTGAGAGGAAGTATTGAGAGCGGGCAGAACAGGTATGCCTTCAGCCTCATAAACAGATAAAGTTTTGCTGACCACAGGGCTAATTAGAGAAGCAGATGAGCCCCACTTTTAGGAAGGGAAGCAAAAATAAGGACTAGAAATTATGATCTACCAGTACAGGCAGGATCTAGAAAAGGTGGCAGGTATAGACATGAACCAGCTACCCAGGGACCCAATCCATCTCTCCATGCTATCTAAAACTTAAAAATGCTCAGCTGGAGTATAGGTCCAGTCCAGAGTGCTGTACCTCCAGAGATATTGGACTAAATGGAAGAAGTCCACAGAAAAGCAAGGAGAACAACTGGATGGTAAGTAGAGCTGTTTCATTAGAGGAAAGATTAATGGAACTGAAATTACCATACAGAAAAGTATAGAAGAGAGCATGGGAGGGAAGTGCAACTTTCAGGCACAGCACTCAAAGATGTCAAAGGGTTATTCAGGAAGAACTGAGTAAAGAAAGGATCTGGGAAAAATGTATTTCTATGTCCCTGATGGACAGAATAAATAATACAAGGCTGGAGTTGAAGCAAGTCCAACTTAGCTCAAAAATTAGGAGCCTCTTTCTAATGCATTGGGATAGCGAAGTTCTACACCAGATGGCCTAGGGGTACTGTAGATGCCTCTGCATCAAACATCAAGGATTAAGAATAGGCTGAAAAAATATCCGGACAGAAAATACCAAGGTGCAAATATTACTTAGTCTGAGATGATGTTGCCTGGTGCACCTTTCTTTAGATGGCTATGTTACGTCCAGTGCTTCTCAGTTGAGCAAGCAGCAGTAATTGTGCTTAGGTGGGACAGCAAAAGAGGGATACTCCTCTCTTCAGAGGGATCATCTCTTGACTTTTGTAAATCGTTGGCCATGCTTGTAACTCTCCACAACATCAGCTGTTTCTCCAGAGGGAGTTCACCAAGAGCCATCTCCTTGCCTGTCCACCCTCCCCGGCAGGATAGGGCACTTCACTGATTGCACTGCTGGGAAGCAGGCTAGCAGCATGGAAGTGAGAAATCTCTTTCAAGTTAAAGCTGGCATTAATGGTGACTGTTGATGGTAAATTACAAGAGCAGAGTAGTGGCATTCTCCTCTATAAATACCAGAGCCAGCAGAGGATGAGTAACAAGGCTCATTTGGGTGCTGGCTAGTTGGGAGAAGAAAAAGCCTTTTGCTTACCCAGTTTAACCTCAAAAAGCGAGAACAAGCTACATTGCTTGCACAGTGGTGGAGATGCTATCAATCACTTTTCCTGTCAAGACACTTGGCCTCACTGTTCGGGTGAGCCAGACTATGAATTAACGATGTGAGAGTTGGTTTCACAGAGTTGAGATCCATGTCCATTTTTGTAGCATCACCAGTTTTAGAAACATCATTAAGAATCTGACGTTTTTTACATTTCCCCCTATTTCTTTTCATGTTCTCTTGCCAACAAACTGCCAGATCCTGGCTAGAAATTCAGTCAGTGTGCTGAAATCTAATTTGAAAAGATAGTCTTGCTTCTAGCTGAATTGCTGTAAGAAGTATCCAAATTTCATAAGAAAGACAGGAATGTCCCTTCCAGTGTGGAGCCCGCATACCGGCTTTATAGTCCAGCATTTGTCTGTAGGGGAGAAGAAATGAGAGGAGCATAGAGAGAAGCCACAGACCTCTGTGTGCATCCTTCCTGTCCAATGATGGAGGTGTCAGTCTTCAAGGATGCCTCGTTATGGGTGCAGAGACATGTTCTGAAGGGTTCCTTAGGCTGGTAATAAAGGGACATTAAAGCCAGAATGACGAGATATAAGCCACATGAATACCTTTCATGCCTTGAGTTACAAAAGCTGAGCTTTCTAGCTCAAGAGTCCCTTTGCAAGAGCTATATTTTTACTCTAACGCTCATTAGAATGACATCAGAGGAAGGAGGGACTGTCATTGCTAGAGGGGCCACAACCACTTCTGTCATCACACTGAGCTCTGATTGTTGCTGCCTTTAAAAGAGAGCAGCAAAGAGCTTACAGAAGAAGAGAGATGGAGATTCTCATCTAACTTGCTGAACTTAAGGGGGGTGGGGTGGGTGGGAAAGGGCATGCATTGAGAAATCCAAGGAAAGGATCTCTTACAGGCAGATCTCTCTATTATGTATTTGTCTGATTTGGGCTGCAGACTAGAGGTTTCGTGATTTACAGCAACCAAGGACAGCACTCCAGCCTTACCCAAATAGCAGAATGTTGTTATGTGTAGGGATCCCTGAACTTCATCTGGTTGACACAGTTCTAATGAGCCATGGCAAAAATAGGACACAAGACACCGTCATTCTTTCCAGTCTAGAGGAATTCAAGTTACACACATACCCTATCCTATTCTTACCATGTCTGAGAAAGCATCTCTGAAAGAAAATGAGAGGAGGATGCAATTATGCATGTATGTGTTAAGAAGTGCAACTGTTACACTATAGCCTCACATAAACCTGAGGAAGTAGGAAGATTTGCATGTAGAACCCCAGCAGATTTACTGCCTAATAGCTTTTCCCGCAACAAGCTACATATTTATAAGAATTTCAAATACTATTTACAATGTTTTGGTGGGTATTAAATACTTGTTCACTACAGAATACAGTTGTGCTCTCTCTGCAGCCTGCTGGGAAGGATTGTTGACACCTATTCTCTGAGCTCACATCCATGTGATAACCCTGAGGTTTGACTGCATTAACGCTTTCTGAAAAGACACCCAGGGTCTTTGCTCCAAGCATGGTGCAGGAGGAGAGAGAGGATGCACATAACTTGGCATTCCTTCTCTCCCACCCCTCCAGATGCCCAGTCTGGACCCTGCTGTGCTCTCAGAGCAACAGCTCACGCCCTTCCAGGGCACATGACCACTGATGCCACTGACTTTGCTCCAGCCAAGATGGTCTCCTCTCCATGTTGCAGGAAGTGCTTGTGCCTAAGGGCAGGAGTCTCATTGAGGAAACTTTCAGCAGCAGTACTGGCAGCAACCTTCTCCAGGCAACACAAATTTGACCAGTGCCAGTCCTTGACATTGCTTTTGAGAAACACAGAAGAATTTTTAACAGGTAAAATTCAGTGATCTGGAAAACAAAGATAGTTTGGGCTTTGGAACTGTAGATTTTAGGGAGAAAAAAACCTTGGCTACAATGACACAGCTAGTTGTTTAACCTCTAACCTTACCCTCTTACCCTGGAAGTCAGGTGGCCAAACATTCCATCAGTGCCAGTGAGGACACTTCAGGGTAGGTGGGTTTGGGTTTTTTTCAGATTTATATTACTCCCATATTGCTGAAGATCTGCAAAGACATACTGACCCATGCCCTGGAGAAGTGGATGACCTGTCTTGCTTGGCTGCACTAAGGCTGTAAGCCCAGCTCCATTTTGAAGCTGAGCTCTGTCTGCTGGTGGGGACTGTGGAGCAGCAGTGATCCCATGGGGACCGGGCTGAATCCCCACTGGGGACTCCATGCTCAGCTCATCGATGCCAACCTACATCCCGCTTCAGATTTACTGCTACTTCTGGCAGTCAATAAAAGCTTGCAATGCACTAGACAGAAAAACCCTCCTATTCAACCCTCCCACCCTTCCAGCTAGAGAAATCTGGGAAGATTTATTATAGCAATAAAAACAAAAGAGACAGAAAGCTCTGGGGGAGTCTCCAAGGCAGGCAGTGCTTCATTAAAGCCCAAGCAGGCTCTTGGGGGGGATGCTGATCTCTGGGAGACACCGTACCAAATGGCAGCAAGCAATTCATCTGCTGGAAAGTGAAATGTCAGCCTACACCCCAGCAAAAGGGTAGGAGAGAGAATTCAAACATAAAGGAGTACTGGGCTCAGGGCTTTTAAAGCCCCTGAGTGGAAAAGAAACCAGATGGGAAGGGAGATGCTCAAGCGGAGGAGCCAAGAAGCAGCCACACAAGAGCACTTCCACCCTCCTACTCCTATCACTGCAAGTCAGGCCCAGGCCATGGCGATAACCATTGGTCTGGTCTCACAACTTCACTCACTCCTGCCAACCTCTGCTCCTACAAACTCCAGTCCTCCTTCCCAGCTCCCAGGGTCCCTTACTGAGGCCCTCAGTTCATGGGACATGAGATCAGGTCTCCCTTCCTCGTGGTAGGCACCATGCAGGGCTTGCAACTCATTGCCTTCCCACACCAAGCCCCTTCAGGTCCACAAGTTCCCACACAGGGATCTACTCACTGGCAGTCTGAAACTCCTTGGGAAACATACTCCCCACATAGATCTCCATTACTCTCAGCACTGAGAGTAATGCTGATTGAGAGTAGAGCACTGGCTCCTCACTGGCACCCACCAGTCTTCTCCCTGGACAGATGCTACATGTGGTGTAATATCACATCAAGGGCTCTGCTTTTGCATCTAAGGAGAAGGGAGGGAAACTCTTCACGACTGAGAAATAAAAAAGGAAAATTTATTCCTTTGGGAGGACAAAGGTGGGAGAGTAGTGTAGCAGAAAAAAGCCCTGCTGACCCTGGAGGCTTCAGAGCTTCAGTCCCGTTCTTCCCCTCCATAGAGCTTCATGATTTAACTTCACAAAACTGCCTCTTGGCCTTAGTTTCATTTGCAAAACAGTGCAAGATCTGTAAGGAATATTAGAAGGTGCCACTGAAGAGCAAAGTGGATGCTCTTATGAAGGCCGTAAGGCAGATTCTCTCCCTGCGTGCAGCAGGGTCCCTGCCCTGCTGCCTCCTGACCCAGGGCCAGTGGGTCCACAGTGGGGCACCACACTGGGACTGGGATGGTTCAAGAATCCTTTTACTGTTTTAGATTTTCACACCCACAGAAACAGATGTTTCCTGAGGTTAGCCACCAGTTACCCCAACATTACTTTAAACTCAAGTCTCAATTTCCATACAGTAAGGCAACACACAAGTCTTGGTTAAAAGCTATTCTGAACCCCAGATCTTGCCTTAGATGCAGGTATGCACTCACACCTGCACTTTCTGAGAACACAGAAACATGTAACCAACTTGTACCTCCTGAATGACTCTGTATGAAGTGGGTCTAAGTGTCTACACTGGTGGTGTGCTGACCAGCCCGCCATCTCATGTCATCTCAGAGATTTCAAGGTACAACAGCAGCTGCACTCCAGGATCACTGCATTTCAAGAGAACAGGAGCGAACAGGCAGTACCTTGGAAAACCCAGGACTATAATACTGCAACCCCTTCCAACACTGACTTATTTGGTACTGTTGACTAGACAAAAAGCAACTATGAAAAGGCAGAGAATAAACAAAGGAGGAAATTATTTTCAGTCCTATTTTTCAATAAGTAAATGCTCAAAGCTTACTGTACTCTTAAATAGTTGGCTAGTTCTTTCCCCTATGCAAAGATCTTCAGTTCACCTTTAAAAGAAAGAGATGGATGATTTAGAGTCCAACATCCCCAAAGCAAATCTCCATTCCCCACGCAATAGGCAATAATTCAGCACGGCTATGCTGCCATCAGTCATGCTTCTCATCTTCCCAGTGCACCTTTCCTGTCACTCCCTGGCAAGGGGAAATGGATGGTAGATGCTCTCTGATATGTCAGGTTTAGGGGTGGGAAATATAGGAACAGGGTGACCTTGCTAATACTGCCAGTAAGTCACAGGTATCAGTCTCAGAGATGACTGGTGATCTCCTTCGTAACTGCCTGGCTTTGCTAATTAGATGCTTTGAATATTAGAGGTTTAGAGGGAGACACATTTAGCTCCCCAGAGTCTGGTTAATGTTAGAGGGACTCTAATTTTGTTATTGTTGCTGTTTTTCATTTGTTTGTTTCGATTTCCTTCTGCAATGGTTCCCATATGAAATAAGTTCAGTTTTCAAGTTAAAAGATTAGCATTTTATTTATTTATTTATTTTTAACTGCCACTTCCCAAGTCTAGACATGACCTTGTCTGCCTTCCCTGGTAATAAAGACCTTGCAATTATACAGGAAAGCCTGGTGCTGACAGACAAGACAGAAGACATCCTTGTCTGTCTTCCCACAGCTATCCTGTTTGTAGGAGACCAAGAACAGCTTACCCATGCTGCCTGCACAAACAGAAGCCATTCACGCAGACAAGACCAGGCCTTAGATAACACTAAGGCTGAGAAGTTGGTAGAAGAAGGGAATAGACAATTATTTTCTTAAGTCCTGTACCCATCATGTCCCCTGTCTCTCTGTGTACAGCCCAGCTCAGGAAGCACACCATGCCATACAGTCAACATCATGTCAACAGTTCTCCCACAGTCATGGAGCCCATCTCCAGTGGGAAAATACCACCACCACAGTGCAAATGCCAGCCACCAAGCCTGGAGGATCCAGGGTACTATTCTCCACCACTCTCTCTGAGTACTTCACTGGGCAGAGGCAGATCTCAGGGGCTGTCCTTTCTGCAGCAAGGCCCCTCATTGCCATGACAGATTTCATACCCACCATTTCAGGGGGTTTATCAAGGCTTCAAGATGTCACAGAAGTCTCTGGTTAGCTTGTCCAGCTGTCTTTTTAACCAAGCACAAATGTGGCCCTTCAGCAAAGAAATGGTCCTGTTGATGAAGCCTCCATCTGAAGAAAATGCTATTCTTCTCCCCTTACATCTTTTAACAAGCCCATTAACATTACTCCTGTGGCCAAGGGACATCTCACACCTGTGGACATGTTCAAGCTAGACACCATCTACACCTTTCCTCAGACTGGGGAAAGGATAGATCCTCAACATAGCACATGACCTCATGCAAGTGATGAGAAGTAGCTCTGATTTCAAAAATTACCTAGTTTAATCACACAGTGAGATCTAGAACATGGGTAGGAACATTTCTTTTTTTTTTTAAGAACCTGATCCTACACAGAGCTCTGCTGAAGCCAGTGTCCTGCCATACTGACACCCAGTGAAGGACAGATACCTCTTTAGCTTCATCCCTACCCATCACTGTGCAGGCTGCTAAGGCAGCTGCCTCATCTGACTTGGTTCCAATCTTCTTCAAAATCAATTGACCCTTCTAATAGGGGGACAAGACCCAGTGCAACAGATCTGCCATGATATTGCAGCATTACGAAAGGTAACGGCTACTACATTACCCCCATTTTCCATGTGGGGAAACTGAGGCACAGAGCAATAATGCAGCTTCCCCACAGCTCCAAAGCAGACCAGAGGCATGTCCAAGAGAAGATGACAGCTTCTCCTATCTTATGTGCTACAAAGCAGTGGTTGAAAAAGAGAATTAGTTAGGCCTACAGTAGCTACAGGCTGTTTAGCAAGAGATTAAAACAGACTTTCCTGCTTGCAGCTCCCCTACTAGTGCTCCCAGCTCACCAGAGTCTCTCATCCAACAGGGCACTGCAGTCACAAGTCTCAGCTGAGCAGGTTTCAGGTACGCTAAATCTCTAGGACTGGGCCATTGGGCTCTTCTTATTTGTTCCTCATGCTGATTTCATTAGTGTAGAAACATTTCAGGTGTGGCACATTGCAACCAACACCTTGTGAAGCAGGTTGAGGAATCCCATTGGTGCTCATTTCCTCAAGTTTTGGCACATCACACACACTACATCAACCAAATTAAAGGGCAATATCAAGGAGAACACTGTGATGGCAGAATTATTTTTCTGTCCCATGGCACGACAGAGATGTTTTCCCAGAAGTAATTCTTACTCTTCACACACAGTGCAGACATGAACAACATAACCACGTCTCATTATTTAAATACTGTGAAGCTGTATTGTATCAGTCAGTGCAATACCTCTCAGCACAGCGCACCTCTATGTATTGCAGACCAAACTTCTCAAAGTCATTAATAAGAAAGAGCTTAGCACACTACTCTTACACAACATACTAGAAATTAAACAGCACATAATGAGAGAACCGCTGCAGGCTTAGTTATGCCACCAAAGTTTTGCAGTTAAATAGCTCTGAAGTTAACTGTTTCACCCTCCAAAGCTAAGTGCTAATGGACAGTGAATGGCATAATACACAGCCACTGACGTGGAAGGGAATTTTTGCCTAAAAGGCTTAGAGCAGTAGTTTTCAGCCTGCCATTTTGATGGCAGACTCCGGACTGCTCCTGAGGGATTCACAAAAGGTTACTGGAAAAAACAAGATTGCCGTACTCTATAACACAAAATCAGATGTCTCTAAAGGGGCTCATATATCCCCCTAGAATATTCTGAAGGCAGCAAAAATTGAGATGAGCTGATGATCTCTATATGAGAGACAAATCCTTATTTTATTTTGCCTGGTTTACACCGATGTAACTCCCTTAATGTGAAGGGAGCATCTTCTGATGTACACCAGTGGCTCAGTAAAAATTGTGAGAGAATTAGGCACAGGTCAATTCAGCTGCAAATGGCAGAATCAGGATAATTAATCTGGTGAGAGTACAGTGGACTGCAAATTTCCAGCAAGATGCTTCACATATGGAGCTGTGTGTAGAAGACACCGAGAGTGCATCTGATTATAAGATAAACAGTTTGTAATTGTGTAATTATATATCACTTTATAACGACACATACTGAGGGCAGAATTAATGCTCTCCCTGGCACTACTGACTTAGAGAACTTAATCATGTAAATGGGACATTCTCTTAACTAGATTTTTTAGCAATTGCCTCCCCTGGATTTAAATGGAGAATGCATGAGAAAAAGGACATCTCTCCACCCCAGGGAAGGCCTTCAAACAAAACCACCTTTCATTGGACATGCCACATGCTCGTCCCAGACAACTGCGCTCAGAAGGCCATGGGACAGAGATGCACACCTACAGACTTCCTTAGCAAGCATCCTGCCCCAGCTCCCAATTCAGGCAGCTTGCTGCAGATGTGAGTTACTGGGGCATGGTGTAGCCATGCTCAGCTTTATGCAGTTTACGACAGAACAAAGGTCATGCTAATAGTGGAAAGGCAGACTGAGGAGAAGCAAAGCAGAAATGGCTGCAACACACAACGTTCAAGAGCCTCTATGTCAGAAACAAGGTGTGTTCAAAGTCTCCATTTCGTACAGAACAAAGTTATGTTCCCTGCCTGATGCTAGAAGTGCCATCAAATGTCTGTCCTGTTTACATGTACAGAACACTAAAAACCATTTTTCTGAGCCCAGTGATGTCCCAATTTGCCACTAATAGTCCTGTGTTAGGCTGCAGCACTCCATGCTCTGTATAGATAACTAGCAATGGAAGAAGGTATCTTGGCCCTGTCCAGCATCAAGTCTAATTCAGGAAAGATCACAAGAGAACAGGATGCCCTCCCCTCTGTATGTTGTCTCCCAGTGACCAGGAACTTAGGGACCACCTGTGTCCCAGGCTGCATCCACCACAGTGTGCAGAACACATGGAGCTGTTTGAGAGACTGAACTTTCTGATATCTTTAAACTCACTTACTGGAGGTGACACCGACATTATCTATGATATTCCTCAGCTTCTCTTATACAGTTAAACCCCCTTGTTCGTGAGGAAAGGGACAGCCCAGGGGTCTCACAGAAAGCCAAACTCGCAAAGAAGTGCAGGTCGTTAATATGCATGCAGGCCACGCCCATTGCTCCACCCCCCGGCACTCCAGAGCACTGCGGACCATTTTCTGCCTCTCTCCTTGGACTGTCAACACAGGGGAGCAAAGGGAACCGTTTCTGAGCCCCCTCTGACTCAGGAGACACCCCCCCCACCCCGAGAATCTGTTGG
>WEKX01012335.1:0-62083 GCA_013390025.1 Pitta sordida | reverse complement strand
AGAATCTGTTGGCTTTTCCGGGCTGCTGCGGCCGTGCTTCCACAGCCCAAACCCCGCGCCGTGGCTCCCCCACCCCAACCCCAATGCACGTGCCCACGGCGTCCCAGCATGGCATCTCGGGCCACTGGGGCTGCTGCAGGACTGGGGGCTGCTGGCCCACTGGGGGCTGCTGCGGGACTCTAAACGACAGGCTTAGCCGGAGAAACTGCGCACCCTCCCTGCGTGCTCTCCCCAGGGAGCGAGCCCGTCCCACCTCACAGGGAGAGCCAGCACCGCCCCTCGGCCAAGCAGAGGCACAGCGCATGCGTGGGCTGGGGAACCTCGCGGACCACGGAAGCCGGACTACGAAAAAATTGCTTCGCAAATGGGCGGGGTCGTAAAGGAGAGATCGCGATGCAGCGGGGATTCACTGTATTTGCATTACTTGCCAATTCTGGCTCCTTTTTCCAAGGACTTTTAAAACATGAAGCAGAGCTGCACTTGGAGGCGAAAACATGTGTGGATTGAGAAATTGAGGGCTACAGAAGGAGAGGAGATAGAAGATGCCTTCAGAAGGATACAAAGAGAAAAAGAGTGTAAAAAGATGATGAAACTCCATCTGGGTACTATCAGGAAAAACAGAGGCCTGGTCCTATTCCCAACTGCACAAATCCCTATTGTTTAATGAAGAATCAGTATTCAAACACTGAGTACAGTCAGCCCCACTGTTCAATACCCAGTTGTTCTGCATAATCCCAGGGCATGTTTGATGAATTCAGCCAGTGCTGCTAACCTTAGGCTGGAGCATGGATGCCTCCATCACTGGATGGCACAGTTTGCTCAGGGCCAGTGCCAAAAAGTACTAATTTCTGAGAGTACATCATGCTGCCATGCCATCCCAGAGCATCTCCTCTGGGATTTGCAGGCTGCAATTAGCAGGTGAACATGCCACCTTTCCCGGGGCTGATGAAAGCGCCTGTCCCTATTGATTGCCAATCAATAGCCACTTCCCATCTCTCCCTCTCAGTTCCTTCTGTAGCAAGTGTTAGTAATCAAATAAGAGTGGCAGGCTGATAAGATCCTGTTATCAGTGCACTAGCAAAATGGGATTCTAGATCTAATCTCCTATGTCACATTTTCAACCCAAATCACTGAGATTTAACCCTTCCTGTAACTGAAGTATGTAGCCACAGCTCCTTGCAAGGAAACCTCCCAGCCTCCATTCGAGTCAAGAAAGCAAATGGAAGACAGAGAAGCCAAATTCCTGCTGCAACTGAAATCCAGGGGGAGCAGGAACAATTGCAGGAAAGGCCTCTAATGGTAGGAATTACTATTTAGTGCATCTTCTCATTGCTTCCTATTGTGCTTCCAAGTCATCACAAGGAACAAATATGCTATGCAACTGAAAGAGTCTGAATTTCCCTGTTATTCCATTTTTCAAACAGAAACAGTACCAAAAACTGAGTTTCTCTAAGAATATCTTGAAGACTGCTCTTCTGGGCCTGTGAAATCTCCACACCCTCTCAGCTAGGAAAATAAAGTCCTTCCAGTCCTTAGGGGACTTAAATATTTCAGTGCCCACTTGCATTCCAGTCCTGGCAGACCTTGGTTAAAATCTCATATAAATAGCCCAATTTCATGGCTATTTACTGACATGTCCTCATGGCACATGGCCACGTAGGGGCACCTGGACTGCCTGAGAAGGCAAGCTTTAAATAAGTTGTCATGACTGCATGGCTTGTGCTCTTCCAACTGAACAAATCCAAATGACAAGGAAGTAACTTGCCAACAAAGCAGGAAATACTAGCAAATAAATGGTTAATGCAACTCCCTTCACTGGTTCTAATTGTAGGAATTTTTCTGTCACATGTAAGAGGCTTGAGCTTAGGCCCTCAGAGGACTACTCTATTTAAACTTGAATGTTAACAGAAATAAGAAGAAATTCAAGGAGACATTAGGGTTCAAAGACAGCCAAGCAGGCTGCTGTGTACTTCACATAAAATACATGTTATTTGAGGTCTCAAGAAGGTGGTGCTTCTTCCCTCCTTGTCATTAGCACTTAGATTACTACTTCTGGAAAAATTCTCCTGCTTTTTATACCTTTCTGCCAGATCTGATACAATGTCAGTATCTGGAAGAGAAATCTGCTCTGAGGACACCACTGCTGGTCCCCAGACAGTTTCACACATGGCATAGCCTGAGGGCACTTATTTCTGCCCCCACAATTTCAGTGTGTGCTGGGCATTTAAAATTTAGAAATACCACCCTAAGGTCAAAGCAACAGATCATGAAGCAAGCATGTTGCTGCATGTCCTCAGCCATTTCCAGCAGCCAACATCTGTACGCCCAGGCAGATGGAAAATGAGAACATGTGGTGTTATCACATGTAACTGTCATGCAAAGGGGCATCCTCTAACACTGCCAGGGGTTCAGCAAGGAAGACACTAGCTACACTGGGACATAAACTGCTACTGCAGGGTTGTGCTCTCCCCAGGAGCTCTGCTTGGTCTAGTAACCAGCACCTCAGCTGGTCAGCATCTAAGAGCACTCATCTCTTTCAGATGGGCAGAAGTCACATAACAGACATTTGGTGGCAAATTCTAGCTCACCAGCTTTGCCTGGACATTCCCAGAACAGAGGAGAAGGTGGGCAGCCCGGTGAGACCTTCCCTTGTCACCTGAGTGAGGGCCAGAGCTGCTTCCATCTTTTACAGGGAATAAACCTCTGCCACTGCCTGCAGAATTCCAAGTCAGCAGCAGTGATGACTCAGGCAAATATTTAAGATATTCTATGCTGCTGACTGATGTCTACAGGGACTACCAGGTCTGTGGGGTCTCACCGGGCTCACTCTGGGCAGCAACAAGCATTGAGAAAGCAACACCATAGATGTACATAACTGTATGTGTGAGAATAACTTCTGAGGGTCACTTACAAAAGGACTCTTGGAAATTTGTAGTTGAACATGAGCATTGCATATGTGTGTCTGATATTAATCCTCCTTATATAGTACACTGACTGCTGGTCTGATGTGTCCCTGATAAATCAATGCAAGAACCAAGCAGTTTTTCCCTGTAGCACGGTTCCTTCCCTGCAGATGTTTTACCAGCCAGACAGACCCCAGCCTGTACCAGGACAGTTGCTGACCCACATCTAAGGCACAGGACTTGTATTTCTCTTGCCTAACTTCCCAATGCCCATAGGCCCGTTTCTGCTTCACACCAAGGCCCCTCTGGCCAGCAACACACACTCCAGCGTATTAGCCTTTGCCTCAGACCACAGTGCTCATGGGCTTACCAGGATGGGGCTGTAGGTTACCCCATTGTCCTTGGCATGTATTAAGATGATGAACTGTTCAGGCCTTATGCTGACTTCTCAAGGTTGTCACTAGGAACGAGCTACCCATTAAAACTCACAGCACTGACCACTACCTTTTCAATCTGTCAGACCAGACAGCTTTTTAATCCATTTTGTAGTCACCTATCAAGGCTGTATCTTCTCAGTCTGGCTATAATGATGCTATGGGAGAACACATCAAAAACTAAAAGCCACATAAATGTCACCTACTTCTCTTCCATGGCCATCAAGTCAGTCATCTTATCACAGAAAGTCATCAGGTTAGTCAGGCATAATCTGCCATGGTAAACTCATGCTGACAGTTCCAAGTCACCTTCCTGCACACAGAAAGCACATAATCTAACATATATCCACTTTAACTAGGTTGTCCTTCACTCTAAGAAGGTTTTTCCATGCAGGTTCTCAGTTTGGTCAAGGTGAAAATCAATTTAAAGTTGCTAAGGGATCCAGATGGTCTCTGTAGAAAGGCTTAGGTGAATAAGGGCTTACTGCACAAGCTGAGATGAGCACATGCCCACATTACAAAGCCTAACACGAGCTAACAGGCTGTGAACAAGACCCTGCCACCTTTATGGATGGGACTTCAGTCTCCACAGTTCACAGAGGTGCCCACCAGAGTCTAAGAGCAGGTCCTCATTGGGGACAAAACAGGTAGCATGAACAGAGAAGAGAGTGGTATCACTTCCTGCCCACAACAACTGTGGCGTCCATGTGACAGAGGAGGGGATGGTGTGCCCAGCTACTGCAAACAGGTAGAAAGAGATCAACACTTCCACAGCTGCTAAGAGGTTAGCAAGAAGTTGATACTCTAAATGGCAGGGCTCTGGTGAGACACCACATCCCTGCAGGAGTCTCGCAGCAATAGCTGACGTTCAGATCCAAGCAGGTTCCTTGGAGAGGGCTGTGGGAGCCGGGGTCACCAGTGCCATAGCATAACATAAAGCCCAGCAACCTATTACTGTTCTCAAAGAGGATCAACACACCCCATCCAGGCATGGCAACCAGAGTATCTCAGAGGTAATCCTGGACCGGCTACCCCAGGGAGGCTTTGTCTCCAGCACCTGGTACTACTCAGCAGCCATGCAGGAAGGCAGGCTGTGATTTCTGCAGCAGCTCTGTTCCTGCTAAAAAAACCATCCATTTATTAGTCCCTGCATCCCAGCCTTGTCAACCACCCTTCTCTCTGAAGCCAGTCTTTTCAGCCGAGCACCACACAAACTCTCTTCAATCACCCTTCGAGCACTGAAGGATGCTCAGCACTCAAATGCTCACATCTTGCTCACTGCATGCTCCCCAAGTGTGGCTCAAACCTCCTCACGGGACAGGCATGCTGCTGCAAACTGTGCCAGTTACCAACCTGCCCAACATGGGCATCCTGATCACCCCCTGCTCTATGGTACCTCAGAGGATCACAGGGTGCCAAACACAGCATGCCTGCAGGCACCTGTTTCTGCTCAGTAGATGAAGTGATTCCCTCCATATAAAAGGAGAAATATAAACACAAATTATCTTTAATTGTGACGAGAAACAGCCTCAGATAACAAAAAAATTACCTCAGTATTCCTCAGGGACACTCCATGCTATGCCTACACAGGATCAGATAACCTTGGGCATGCTACTATCCCACCACCTTGTAACAGCAAAAGCATGAACCTGCTCCTGAGGCCAAGTGAAGCATGACCCAGCTGGCAAAAGAGGTTTCCCTAGGACTAGAAAGCCACAGTGTTACACAACAACAATTTCCTTGTGCAAATGCAGTTGAGCAGCAAGAGTCATCCCAGAGCTGTGGTGAAGACACAACTCTAATGCAGCCAAGCCAAGCATTTGCCTAGGTCTCCTGTCCGTAACAAGGACAGTGCTCCAAAGCCCCCATGATTTACACAATGGTTCAACATCTTCCTTCATGCTAAAACTCTTGCTTTGTTGCAATGCTTGAAACTGTGGATCATCATTACAGATACCTAGATTCCAAGTAATAAGAAGATGAACATGGGGAAGAATGCCTCTTCTCTCTTCACTCCAAGCCATATTAAGTTAAATACGGTGCTGCCTGAAAAAGAACAGATGCCCTCCCAGTGTGACCTGAAGCAAAGGCAGTGGAAACAGGTAGGCTCTAAGACGCTTTTTTTGGGGGGGGGAGGGGGGAGAAATTGGAGTAGGGGCAGAGTAGAGACAGCAGCACACAAAGAGCAGGAAACAGAAATCAGCTCCTCCTTACTTTGTATTGCCTCAGCAAGGCTGAAAGTTTCCTTTCCTACAAGTTAGTAGAGGAGAAACCAGAAGATGAATTTCGATTCATCTAGAAGACACGCATAGTCACTGAGAAGCCTTGGTTGAAATACTGGCCTTGATGCAGGACACAAAGCCCCAGCACCATGTTAGGGAAGAAGACCAAGGCTCCCTGGTTCTCAGCAAGGAACTCTCATCCATTTCTTTTTTTCACTCCAACCACGTGTTTCTCTATCTGCCTTTCTCCAGATTACTTAGTAACTCACAGCAGATCTCCTTTGAGCCCTGGACACACTCCCACTGGTCCTGATGACGAGTGATTCCCCTGTGTAACTGTCCCCAAGGAGAGAACTCCATCTGAATGCTGTGGTTCAGACCAGCAGGTCTTGCATTTCAACTGGCACTACAATCAGTAAAAAGGTAGGACACTGTCTATTATACAGCTTGATCCTTTCAGCACATTCTGTATCACTGGCTATTACGTACTACACAATAAAGGGCAAAAAGACAAGTTTTAAAGGGTTAAAGAAAACTTCCCATTCCTCAAAATTCCCAAGAAGCTTTAGAGAAGATGGCAAAGGTGGAGGTGAGCAGCGCCAGATGGATTGGTCCAAAGGTTGGGGAGAGGAATGTGGGTGCAGTGATGCTCATGTGCTGCTAACAGGTTTATTCTGCTGGCAGGGATTCCCTTCAGAAGCACTTGGGTAAGTGCTGCACACCGCCGAGTTCAATCTGCACTAAGCAGATTAGTTCCTTACCGGTGAAAGGTTCTGGGCAGCAGCTGACAGTTGCTCACCATGTGATATGAGGGGACTGTCATTATGTTTCATAGATATGATATAATTATATGCTCCCTGGAGGGTACTTCTAATTGAATTATAGGGTGTCTCACAAGTATTCTGGGCAGCACTTTGAGGAAGCTCTCACTGCCCAAAACAAGATAGAGATACCCTTTAATTCCATTAGATGTACCCTCCAGGGAGCAGGGCATTACCTTATGCAGGAATTCACTTTAAAAAAAAATCTCCCCCCACCAAATGAGAAGGAAGCTACTCTTAGCAGAAGTTTGTTGTTGCTGCATACTTGTTCCTCGAGCCTCTCCTCCACGATCTTACAGCCCTGAGAAACTCCATTGACTCCCACCAGGACAGCCCTACATGACAAAGGCAAAATCCCTCGCCAAGGGCAGTCACTATTCCCTGCCCAGCTAGCTACTGGGCTCCATTCCCAACATGGGGTCAGGAAATATGGCACTGCACAAGGTATGACATGCCATGCTAGATGTAAGAGGGAGTCTCAGCCTCCTTAGAAAAGACCCTGAGAAGAGGTCTCCAAAGGCATGACAATACATATTAGTTCCAGGCCAGGCCAAACAGGGGCTCCAGTGAGTACAACACATGTTGTCAAGGGTCTCCCCTTAGCCTGCCCATCCATTTGTCCTATCTTCACATGCCTCAGAGCTGTGAATGGCTACCCTGGTCACTCAGAAACAGATGGAGTGACCCCAGGACAAAGCAGCTTGTTTCCCTGAGGCTAGCCATGCTTCTATCACCTGGGTACCCAAAGACAGGGGCCTATTTCAACCCTTGGATTTTGCTCTTCATTTTGATCTGGACTGATTCAATTTTTCCCTCAGGAACAGGATCTTCCCAGGGGAACTGCAGGCTTGCAAAACCAGCCGCCCTGCTATTTCTACCTGTGAGCTGGGGACTGGACCATAAAACTGCTCTGCACCTCACCTCCTCCAGCACCTGGATTGCCAGAACCAATGCACTGGAAACACAGAGGACCTAATGGTCCCCACTGAACTTGGAGGAGGAAAAAGCCCACCTGCTACTAATGGTCTCTCAGCACCAAAGGCAATAGATCCTTTGCTCTTTACACTCTCCTCTGGGCACTGTGCTCCAAGGAAACCACTCTGCACTTCTCTTCTGCTCTGCCACTGCTGTCTACAACTTACTGTCAAGCCAGGGGAGATGTCACATCTATTATGCCTTGTATTGCTGCTCCGTACCATACAAAGGATGGGTTAATCAGGCCTCTGAGCTTTTTTGGTTTTTTAATGTTACCTCAAGGGAAAGCCAGCACCAACTGCCACCACAGCCTAATGACCTACTGAAGCTGCCACCAGCTCTGACTCCCACAGACCATGTCTAGCACTGCTTCACTTGTCAGGCCACAAAATAGCAGGAAAGATAATTATGCCAAGAATTTGCTAATTATAGAAAATTAAGACCTTCCAATAGGACAGGCACCACAGTAACCACTGAGATAAAGTGCACACAGCTCCTCAAGCTTTCCCAGTGCTACAGCCTCTCACACCAGCAGTAGACAGGCTCCTCCACCCTGCTGCAGCTTTCTGGTACTGCTCTGCAGGACACAGCTGATGAAACCCTAGGAGCCTAGCTGCTGGGCAAGCAATTATTGATGATACATAGTCTTCTCACTGTGCTTCTGCATTATTCAAAGCTCTGCCCACCTCTGGTGGTGCCAGCTAACAGGACACATCTGGGTAGAACTGCCAGTTCATATGTTTTCTCTCCCCAGCTCCACTACAGAATGAGAAAACTACTGTGAGCCTACCAACCCAAAAGGAAGCATTTCCAATGTCTTAGAAAACAGAGCATTTCATGCTTATTTAGTATTGCAAAGCCATTGGTCCTGGCACATCCTTATTCAACAGCATTGTGGTCCAGTTGTCTTTACTGAGGGAAGTAGAGATAGCAGTATGAAGCAAAAACTCTCAAGCAGATGAGGTAAAGGAGAGACCAACCCAGGAGGGAAGACAGGTAAAGCAGAGATAAGTGGAGAAAAAATTCTACATTAAATATTGATAGCTTTATCACACTTTTTTCTCTAAAGGATAAAGGCAAAGCAGCACATCGCTCAGGTGGGTATTTTTATGAGGGTAGGACACATTTGGATTGCTTATCTCACAGAAAGAAAAACAGAAGCAAAAAAGGCAAATCCCACCCCATTTCACTTTAACAATGTACTTTTACATAGAGCACTAAAGAGGTGCAGCAGCAGATAAACAATCAAGGACATACTCAGCCCAACAGCCACAGCACAGGCAGAAGCAACCACTCCTGAAAGCTGGAGAGGCAACCAGGGCAGAGAGAAAAAAATCTCTTTCCTCTCCAGAACCTCAAAACACCAAAGATTTTTTCACCATCTAACAGAAGCATGAAATCAGAGCTATGACTCTTGCTTACATGAAATAGAGCATTAAGTCCTGGCCTGTTTTTAACACCCAGAAGGGTTCCACAAGAGGACCTGGAAAGAGAGTAGCAGGACATAGCATGGGCTGTCAGGGGTGTGCTGTCTAGGGGAGAGTTTCCAGGCACTGCAGTCCAGCTCTCGGCCTGCATCATGCTCCACATGAAGTTCCTCAGGCTTTGCAGCATCCCAGTAGACATCTCCATTGGCCTCCTAAGGACAACTTCTGCAAACTCAGTCAGGAAAAACTGGTCCTGTCTCATATTCAGACTTCCACCTCACTGCCCTTCCAGCACAATTCACCCAAAGGGTCCAACCTACCTAGCAGCCAGGACTGCTCAACACCAGGACTGACTATGGCTAAAATGCTCACAGCAGTACATGCTGGCACCCAGCACGAAGTCAGAGACTTGAGGGGCCTCATCTGTCAACAGCCCATCTGCTAAGACAGCTGTAAATATGTCCCTGTCCACATTCCTCCCAGCTTTAAACCTGCTGTTTTCACTGAAGCTAGCTGGAAGATTAACTTGGTTCCTGGTTCAATCAGCTAGTATAGCAAATTCTTTTATGTACGTATCACCTTTTTTTCCAGACATGAGGTAAATAAGAAACAAGCCACAGCTATATCATCCCTTACTAGAAACAGCTGCCACCCAGTACCAGGATGAGCTCCTTCTCTTTAGCTACATCAAGTACAGAAGGACCTCTGTTTGGAGAGACTTTAGACTCTTGTTCTCCTCATCTCATTTACAAATAATAAGCCCATACTTAACTCAGACTTCACTGGCACTCTGACTTATTAGAAGTCACAGCTACGTTACAATGATGCTGTAATAGCATTCCCACTGTTGACTTAAAAAACAATGCCAGCACATACTTGGGAGTGATATAAGGTCCATCAAGCTGGTCACCACCACCTCTTCTTGTCTCCTGAAGCTGATCATTCAGACTATGACTTCTCCTCCATCTTCCTGGTGGGAAACAAATACAATGTGTGCCTCTGCAAACCTGTGTGAAAAGGGCATGACCCCTATGCTAATCCTTTTGCAAAGGTGCTCCACTCGGTATGGCATGAGTCAGTATGAGTAAAGAGGCAAAGCCACACTAAACTTGTTTTATCTCAGATCAGCTTTGGTCTGTTGTTCAATTTTAAACTCAAAACTTGGTTGTGTCATTTGCCAGGGTGAATTTCCCCGTGTTTGCACTAAACCAGAAATATTGTTGCCCTCTCCAATACCCTAGCAGGTATGTCCCTTCCAAGGCTCTCCTACTTCAAGAATCCCTGAGCTTCCCAGGGGCTTCTGTGCCAAATCAGAGCATGCACCAGTCCTGAAGAGCTGACCTCTGCCACATGCCTCTTTTCTGAGCTGGGGTCCCAGGCCTCCCCTGTTTAATGCTGTCACATCAACTGATACAGATGCCTCCTTTGATGGGCAAGAAGTCACAGTCCCTGAGACGGATGTTGTTTGTCTTTCTTCATGGACAGATGGCAAGAATATCCCCTTGACTCCTGCCAATAGGACTATCTGGGAGGGTGAAGGTCAGCTCAGGGCTTCTCTTCTTCCCAGGATGGTGCCAAGATCTCACATTTCTGCAGGCTGATTTTACATACACTCCAGAAACTGTCCCCTGACGCCTTACACTAATCCCCTGCAGGTCGCATCACCTACACCTCACAGTGGGACAGACTGTAGCAGAAACTAAAGCATTTGTGAATGTATGTAAAGAAATTCAGTTAAATTAGATACTGTTGAGACACTCTTAAGAACACTGACACGAGAATTTCACAGCAAGAAGTGAATACAACAGCCTTTCACCACTGGCAAAATAGCGGGGGAAAGTTTGTTTAACTGGAGGACAACTGCTGCTATTTTCCCTTAATGTGAATTAAAACAGGGATCAAGAACTTCTAATTTAAGTGAAGGAGCAGGATGATAAAGCCAGGAGGTGCTTACCCACTAATAGAGACAAACTAGAGAAAGGTTTGGAGAATTCAATCCCAAGAGGCTCTAATGGGAAGTAAGCATATCCTGAGAGAAGGAAAGCATCAGCCTCACACAACAAATTTGCATTCCCTGGAGTCCCACTAATAAGGCTTATTTGAGGGCTGTTCTCCTCAGAGTCCAGAGCCTTAGGATCACTGCATGGTGTATGAGAGCTGTTGAACAAGATTTCAGACTAGCGTACCAAAATAATGTTATTACCTCAGTCATTAATTGGAGTCATCCCAGCCGATATAAGTACAGCAAAGTCTGTCGATGCAGGACAGCTCCATGTCAAAATTTAATTTAGGAGAATGAGCATGTGGTTCCTGTTGTCAGCTTGGGGGAATAGCAAGATATTGCAGCTACTGCCTATACCTGTAACAACCTGATTTTCAGTGGTTGGCTAGAGGTCAGCAAATCTGCATGAATTCACTGCAGTCCTGAGAAACAGGAAATTATAAGGTTTATGTACACAGACTTTCTCTGGACACAGCACAGGTCAGCAGGTCAGGGAGATCAGTTTTGTTTCCTGTCTTTGCCTTTGATCTGCTGGGTAATCCTAAAGGAAGAGAAGTCACTTACTCTGTATTTTTACCCTCATCTGCAAAATGGGAATACTGTCTCAATCTCCTTTGCAAAGTGCTGTGAGATCTACTGATGAAACATTATGCAAAAGAGCTAAGTAGCAATAATACAATTTCCCTCAAAATGCCATAAGTGTGACTGTGTAGGTGAACAAATTAAAAAATTAAGTTGACAGTTTCCTCAAGCGCTGCATGGCAAAAAGGAAGGACAATTAATGATGCCAAAACTCAGTGTGAAATCCTTCAACCAGAAAACTGCCATTACTTTTCTCCACTATCACCTTCACCAGATCTGCTGGGAGAAGCTAACAGCAATTAGGAAAATGAGCAAGGGTTTAGAGCTCAGAAATCTCTGTGTTTAAGCATAAGTGGACAGGAGGGTAAAAGGAGGAGGAAGGGTTACTGACCTTCCTACCAAACAAGGATGGAACAACACACAGGAGAGGGCAGTGGCAGCAATGTGTGCTGTCTGCCCTGGGCCAGTAGTTAACCACCAACCTAGGGGCATAGCATCAGTATGACCTTGACCCAGACAGAACCACCTCTGGCCATCACATGCATACACAGACACATACTTCATAAGCCCTGTGCCAGAAAGTGCCTGAAGGCCTCAATAGGAAGAAATGTGTGTGGTTTTCCACGGTGCAGTGCTATGGCAGCACTTTTAAAGACCAGCCTCCCAAACTAAGCACATACTGGAAGACAGCCCAAGGCTCAAAGAGATTCCATGGTGCAGCTTCTCTAGGGAGAAGCAGACAAGGAGAGGCAATATATAACTATCACACAATATCCTGCCCAAATCCTAAAGGAAAAAAATATTATCCCACTGCCTAGCAAGGCAGGCATAATACGTTTGTGTCCAGCAGTCTCTGTACAAATGGAGGAGACAGCCCTTCTGATATTAAGTGCTCTGCCTAACAGATAATGAATTGAAGGTTTCCACACGTACCAAAGTTTAGCCATGCCGACTTTGCAAAGAGGCTTTGCAGCCATTGAACACCAGTCTAACACTCAGCATCCCTCAAAACCGAGTTCTCTCCTGAGCCACAGCAACACTGTGAAGTACAAGCTCGGGGCAGGTGACTATAATTTTAGTAGCCTTCAGGTCCTGCAAGTAATTTAGCAACCAGCTACAAAGGTAAGTTACAAAGTAGATCTCTTTGATCTAAACCTTAACTTGGTAGAGCTGCTGTAAGTGCTAGGGCCACAACAGAATTTACCCCTTCATTGGCATATCAATTAGCTACTGGCAACTTGTGTATCTTCCCAAACCTTCGAAAACAAGATGTGGATAGATTTCTATATGAATTTGAAAGGTCCTAAACAGAGGAAACAATTTAAACAGAGAAAATTTAAATTAAATTTAATGGCTTGATAGGAATTCTCTTTATTATGCAAAAAGAAAATCCTTTTTTTGCTTCTGGATCTTAATGATTTCTTTATTGCTTGGACATGATAAAGCAGTAGGGTCAATCATTCTTCTAGATTTTCATACCTTCAAGAACCTAACATTTGTTTCCATGCAAAATCATCTAGGAGTATTCAGTCATTTTGGAAAAAAAAATTTGGAATGGATTGATCCTTTCAGCCCACAAGAGAGCTAGGATTCCACTTCAGTTGGTTAGGCCATATCTGAACCTCACTGGTGCAGGAGTTCAGAAATAACAAATGTATTGAAGACACATTTCAAAGAGCCAGAATAATTATATATTTGAGACTGGATATTTCCTTCTCAACAGACGACAGCATTCAAGACTACATGGCTTGATTTACAGCTAACACTCAAACACACTCATACACAAACACTCTGCATGGGACCATATTTTTGTAATAATTGCATTGTTTCAAGTCTCCTCATCTCAGCCTGCTTCCTCTTGTGCTCCCACCCAAATATGAGTAAGGAAACTTTGACTGTGTTAGTCTAGAAAGAATCACAGAGGCAATAAGCAAGAGCCGCTGGCAGGATCCACTTCTCTCTCATTCTGTAATGCTGACATCAACTCAGCTTTTTTTAGTCCCATATATTCTAGGGAAAGCCTCTTAAAAACAACCCTGAGATAGTTTATTTTATCTTGTTATATCTAAATGAAGACCCCTTCTCCATTTAGTTTCCAGGGAAAGTGTTTATCCTGGGCCCTAGGGATCTGGTAGATGGTAGTGCCTCTCCTATAGTTTATTCTCAGGGATGCTGTGTTATTCAGTGCCTCTTAGATTAATCTAGCCATTGCTATGAAATACTTACAGATCACCTGCTGCTGTCCAATGTAAGACAGATTTTTAGTTCATGTGCTGGAGAAGGAGCTGGGAGCATAAGCTGAAGTTTTTACTCTCAGTTTACACAGATCAATGCTTCTTTATGGCTGCAGTTCTCCAGATCTTTAGCATACATGCACAGTTTAGCACGGTTTTACTTGTTTGCTAGATGCTGTTAATTAATATCCTTCCTCCACGAGTTAAAAAATCTTATTAAAATGACTCTTTGAGGAGACTGAGAAGGTTAAGGCAGTGAGGTGGGCATGCTGGCGTAGGAGTTTTACACTAGCATGGAAACTAGAGCACAAGTTCCACCTTTCCTAAACAAGGATCTAATCAGTAGGATGTAATGGGGAGCATGGAACTTCTCACTGCTTTCTGACTCTCTTAGTATTGACTACTGATCATTGTAGTCTCCCTGTTTTCTTCTCTGTTCTGCACGGCTTGGTAGACTCTTCGTTCCCTCTTCAGTGTGCAGAGGATGTCAGTACCTTGTGGTGGATCCCCCTCAGTGGCAAGGCATTTAAGAGGCACCACCTCAAATATTCACCCAGACAATGCTCTGGCTATTTGGTGACCCAGTGTCTTCATGCAGCCTTGTACCAAGTGATACCGTGACTCAAACACTGCCCTCTGCGTCAGCAAAATTATCCCAAACACCCTATGCACCCATCTTTCCAAACTGGGCTGAACAAATTTGCTTGTTGGAATGGCAGCGTTATAGGTCTGAACTCCAAATTCAGATCTAGATCACCTCAAATTTGTTTGTATCCTAAATATTCACTCACCATTATTTTTCTGCATTCAGACTTAGAAAGTAGAAAAGGAAGAAGATATTAAACCCACCTGTTACTGCTTCCACGTTTCTACAGCTGCTATGATATGCACCGCAGAGAACAGCTAGCAAAATGCAACAACTGACCTGTGTTTACTGAGTTTAAAGGCCAATCACTGATTATTGAAAAAATTTCACTCCTCTAATTCCTGGAAGTATGAATAAAGGAGTGAATAGGGAGTGAATAAACGTATGTGCTGGCTGACATGATCTCATTTGTTGTTAGGCTTCTTAATTTGATTAGGTGCTATGTTGAGCCAGCTATGCTAATTCTAACTTCAAAAGAAATTAATCTCTACTAGCCATGTGGTCTCCATGGCTACTGTGACTACCAGACTTTGTTACCAGCAGGCTTCTGACACAGAAGTGAAAGTCACATTAATGCATCAGGTGTGGTCATATTTTAAGTTCATCACAAATGTCTTATCTGTGCTCTAAGGCATCTTTGGATCAAAACCTACAGCGTTAAGCAACCTACGCGTACCTGTTTTCTGGACTGCCTTCTTTTTCATTAGACTCTGTGCCACACAGATGTACCTAATCCTTCTGCACCTGAGTTATTTTAAACCAAGTGTAGAAACTATATGGATATGCTCTCACTTTCTGTCACACTTTTCAATGACACAAGTCTTCCATTGTCCAGAAGATCAGAAAAAAAGAAATATACTTTGGAGTAAAATGGCTCATGAGTCTATTCTCTGATGTCCCAAGCCTGCTGGCCTTTTACAGATGGGTCTTCTTCAAGCAAGAAAAGTTTCTTTGCTTCAAGACCTAGTAAGTCATACCCATTAAATTTTAGGTAGTCTGTTCACAAGAGACTGCAATCACACATCTGACATTCTTCTTCACTTCTTTGACAGAAATCAGGTTGCGGCTCAATTAAAAAGACTAACCTGCATGGCCTATCTTCTCAAAACGGCCAGATGAGAACAGCTAATCCCCTTCCTTCTCTGACAATGGCTGAAGCCAGCCAACCAGGAGCCTCTCTTCCTTTAATAGGAAGAACATGTACTTAGAATCAAGCATCAGGACTCTGGATATTGCCTGGATTAAGTGGTTTAGTGGGCTAAGGCAGAAGGTGCTACTGAATTAGGACATCCCCATTCCATAGCATTTATTAAGATCCTTCTTGGTACAGTACTGGAAGGCTTGGTACAAAGATTTCCTTTCTCTGATGCCAGATGCAAATCTGCACAATTCTTCCTGTGATGGATCAAGTAATTAGGTTTCAACAAAAGGAACCTAGACACTTAACACTGGTGAGTTTTAGTACCACGCTCACACCCCTTTCCCTCCCCGTACTCAGCTAAGGGATTTTTCGCATTCTTCACTAAAGTTAACAGCAGGTATTTAGAGCAATTAGACATTATTGCCTGTCTGGTCTTTATTGCTTCGTATCTTAGTATCAGCCACTTTGTATGCAATAAAAAACCTGAACTAATAGGGTGGGTGCTGCTTCCCTTCTTTACTCTGTATGAAAACACTGGGTCGTGGAGGCACAGGACAGGCTGTGATCTGCAGTGCCTTAGACAATTACTGCATTTGCCATGGTATTTTATATGGGGAAAAACCACAGGTAACAAATGGATAGACAGAGATCATAGAGAAGGCAACATGGAAAATACAGGTCCATAGGGACATAAAGGCTGGAAGGATTTCAAGTCCAATAGCTTGCAGCCGTGTCTGTGCTGTAAATTAGCTGCCACATGGACCTGCCAGTTGCACAGGCAAGCCTAGGGACACAGGCATGATGGGTTGCTCCTGTGAAAATAAAGACCTGTGTCTACTGAGCAGCTTTTCCTTGCCTGGGAATAATTGTTGTGAACCTTTCATCTAGGGATTGCAATAAACTCATGTGCACTCTATGTCTGGTGTTCAAAAAGAGGCTTTCCCGTATTTGCCCAGTCAAGTAAAACCTCATCCTTTTCCTTCTCTCTCTACCGTAAATCTCCATTAGCCCTTAGCTTTAGTATAGGACCTCAGAGAATGATTTATTTTCCTCCTATCCTCTGCCCCCCAGTATTTCTAAGCCTCAATTTGTCATTCCCAAGAGGGAAGGAACAAGAGCTTTGAGTTCTTAAATCCTGCTGTCGGTTCTTGCCTGAAAGAGGTAAGTAGGGAAACTGATGGAAAGGTGAAGAAAGGAGCCTATCTTTTGTCAGCATTCACCTGTAATGGATGCAAAATGTGGGGTTAAACACCAAAACTAGACCCAGGAACAGAAATGAATGGGGTACTTACACAGTTTCATCATTCTTGAACTCCAACTCCCCGTAAGTGTCTTCAAAGTCTTCTCCACCTCCTTTTGCTGTCCCTTCTACTGTCCTAAATGGCACTATGACTGTACCCCGAGCACCTGATGTCCTTAGGACTTTGACCTCCATCACACCAATGCTCTCACTGACATGTATAATGTCACACTCAAATGTGAAGATGCCAGCATGGTCATCATCCAGGATAGTCACTGTGGCCACACACGGAGATGCCAATATGGCCTTTGGGTATGGGGAGTTACTGAGCTCTGGAGGCTCCTCACTCTCCACAACACGGAGATTACTGAGCCGCACAAAGAAATGCTCATCTTCCTCAAATATGTCATCATCAATAATTCCCACTGAGAACTCCTTCTGGGTCTCCCCTGATTTTAAGACAACAGTCCCCTCTGTGAACTCATAGTCAGCACCAGCATTGGCAGAGCCATCCTCTGTTTTATAGTCCACATAGATGGTCTTGGACACGTCTCCTCCTTTCCGCACCACTGTCAGGAGAACAGCACCACAGTTCTCAAGACACTGGTAGGAGCATGGGTCAAAATAAATTTTGGAGATGAATTCCTCGGGTTCCTCTGGCCGCACCTCATGCAAGCTGGTGCTTTTCTTGGCTTGCTCAGCTGCATGCTTCTTCAGAATATTGCCAGCTCCTGTCATCATTCTGGTTGCTTGAATGCGATAAAAGGCTCTGCTCTTTTGCTGATGAGACAAGGCATAGTAGTTAGCCATCTCCACTAGCTGGTCCAAGTCCTTTTCTGGATGCTTTTGCTTCAGGTCCTTCAGGATTCGGATCATCTCTTTGCGAGATTCATCTACCTCCTTTCCCTCCACAGTCACTAAGTTCCCATCTAGAAAGTGAGAGTTCATCATCTTGCCGTCCATTTCAATTCCCTTAGGGTGATCACCTTCTGATTCTATGATAATACCTCTGTGCTTATCAGTACGGTACTTTTTGTGCATATACTTATAGAAAAGCAGACGTCTATCTGCTATCCAGGCCAAAAGGACACAAAGTGGAAAGAAGAAAAGTGTGAGCAGACCTTCCCAAACCTGAACCACACCTGGAGAGAAGACAGCAAGGATCATGTACAGCCAGATATAAGCAAAGATGCTCCATGCAGCTGTGACAAAGAAAACTCTCAGGTGTTTTATCTTTCTGGTTTCCCCATCAGGGATCACATAGACACAGATGGCAATGATGATAAACATATTGAAAGCTGCACTGCCAACAATTGTAGATGGTCCCAGGTCCCCAGCTATGAATCCATGCCCACACACTTCTATCAGAGACAAGAGGATCTCAGGAGCAGAGGAGCCTAGAGCCATGAGGGTCAAGTTGGAAACAGTTTCATTCCAAATTCGAATGGTGGTCGTTGTGGTCTCTCCATTTGGTTTCTTAATCGTTATTTCTTTCTCCTGTGATGTAATGACCTCTATAGATGCCATGAAACGATCTGCGATGATAGAGACTCCAAGGAACATGTAGATCAGTGCTACAAAGTATACGATAACCCGGGCAATTTTGTCCCCAAGGGATGGGTTTTCTGGGTACCATATTGGCAGGATAACACCCTCCTTGCAGTCAAAAGATCCTGAACACGAGCTGTTTTGTACTGAACTGGTTGAGTCTCCCGTCAGGCCAGCATCCACCTGCAAACCATGCAAAAACAGTACAAAAGTAACCAGCCCAAAATGGAGGAAGGCCGAGGTGACAGGCTGCAAGCTTAACCACGCCATACACAAGATGCAACTTCCAGTGTGTAGATCCAAAAAGGCCGAGCACCTGAAACAAACAAAACAGAGAGGGGGAAGGGAAGCATGAGAGAGAAGGAAGATGCAACATTTACTCAAACTCACTTCAGCATCTCATTACTGAAGAGTACCAGTAGAGATGCATGGATTGTCTCTCTGTGACTTTGAAGAAGGTATTTAGCAGGGACTCTAACAACTGCAGCATTTACATGCCCCACATAGGAAGAACAATTTCTAGACAAGTAATTCAGAGGAAAAGTGCCTATATATAATGGCGCATTCTTGACCCACAACATGTGCAACAGGAGACCTGAGCTCAGCTCAGCTGCCACTCCTCTGGTGATGTCATGGTGTTTTCCAGTACTTAGAACTTCTACTCATCACAAGAAACCAAATGTAAAAGCTGTCTTGCCTCACAACCCAGGGAATAAAACAAGTGAAGCAATCACTAGCAACACAAAACACAATATTTAAGGCCAATGAGCAATCTCCAAATGAACTCCATTTGTAGGACATAATTCAGTTATAATCTATGGAGTACCTTAGTGGCCAAATTATCCCCAAAGCCAGCCCCTCCTAATAGGTTGAAAAGTCTCCAAAAGGACCCTAGGGCTCCCCCAAGCTTTTGAGACACAGAGCCTCCATTTTAGGAGGTAAAGATATCAACACAGAAACAGGGCAGAGGAATAATGCTAGACAATGTGCCAAAGGCTGTTTTCCACCAGCTTTTCTTCTGTAATCTGGACAGTCAGATTTTACACCAATAATCCTGCTTTGAAATGGTCACAGAAACCTACAAAAACACCAGTTAGAAAAAGTTGTGTTCATAAGCTCACAAGACAGAGCAAAATGCTTACACCTACCAACATTCCCGCTGCATCCCTAAGAAATTGATATACAATGTCTTCTAAAAGGAAAGTAATCTCTAACCTAAAATACCATACAAAAACAATGGAGCCGATCAATGTATCACATAGATTTGGCATATCACTGCCTAGTAATACTTTCTATTACTTACAGACTACATTGCTGTAGGGCTTGCACTGCTCACAATTGTATTCTGAACCCTTCGTATTGTCATGGATCAAACTATTCTCCTTCCTTCATAACAGGCCTGTGGAAGAATTTGGTCTCAGGTTTAACTGACAAATCACATTTGTGAGTCCAGACACAGGCAAGTATCTCATAGGAAACATCAAACTTAATAGCAGCATTATGTATAGCACTTGAAAAGTTCAAAAGCCTTAACTCCCACTAACTTTCATTGAGATTTGTACTGCCAAATAAGCAGGCCTGGGATTCATTTCCCCTACTGTAACTATCTAAATCTTGGGCAGCAAGTCAAAGTCACTTAGGCTCCCTTTGCAGTCAGAGGAAATAGATAGTAATTTCCAGGGGACAATCCTTCCTGTCCCACCCTGTTACGACACAAAAGATGTATTTAAGACACGCATCTCCAGAAGGGATTATGTCCCTTCTCACCTCTCTCCGTGGTCTCGAAAGGGTGCCTAGTCAATCAGTTTAGAGCAGACGCCTAATCTTCAGACGGCAGCTGTTTGAAAGATGAACTGACTCCTGAACGCTTGAGGAGATTCTCCCTTCTCTCCCTTGCATCGTAAATATTCCAGGCAACATTACTGTGTTATCAGCATTAACAAATGCATTTCAAATGGCTATTTTATCACCATGTTGTGTTGCTTGCTTATTTCCAAAAGCGGGTGCAATCTTCCCGATATCAATGAAAAACATTTTCAACTTTAAGATAAAAATCTGTAAAGACAAGCAAAACAGGAAGGAAAGAGTGAACAAGGACTGCAAATGAACAGAACTGTTCCTGACAAAGCACAGCAGAGGGGAGAGAATTGATTATGCAGTATCAGGATCACAAATCCATATCTGACACCCTTGATATTAAAACACAATAGAGTTCCTCATGCTGCGTGGACTAATCCAGAAGAGTGAGATTCTCCCATGTTCAGCTACATACCTTCTCACTTCTACTTATTTATCCACCTGTCTTCCCTAGCCCTGGTGCCTGATGGAGCTCCCAGGGATCAGAGGGACCTCACCCTCAGTGAGGGCTGTTGGACTGTGACAGCCCCAGCCTCCAAATCTTGCTAAAATGCTCCAATGCCTGCACAGCTCAGCGTCATAGGGAGGACTGAGCTACCCAGCACCTATGACTTGGGTTCAGTTTGATGCTTCCATTTTGTCCGCCCTCTCTGCATGGCATTTTACTAGATTTCTGGCTACAGGATGTTGGGAAATCCCTGAGAAAGAGCCAGGGAACATTTGCAGAGTGACTATAACAAGCAAGTCCAAGATCTCTGGGCTGCAAGGTAGGTGCGGACACATGCACAATAAAGGTGACATGTTCCAGGTGGTTCTGATGAAAAGTGCACTCAGAGACCAACTGCACAAGCACAGCAACTCCAAAAACACCCCAGGCACATCAGACCATCCTTTTCTGTATTGCAGTTGCTGGCAAGTATCCATCAACCTCTTGACACTTCCAGGTCCCAGCTCCTACTTAACTGTACTGCAGCCAGTAGGTGCCATGTTTTCCAAGATCAGCCATGTAGAAATGGCTGATGGACAAGAGGAATTTCAAAAACACCTACATCACTCAAGCACCTAAATTTGGTTTCAAAAAATTACTTAGGAGTGTAAGTATCTTATACTTAAATTCAGAGCCTTGTCTAGGAATAGTGCAATGACTAAACTGCCCTGTGAAATAAATCACTGCTACTACCAAACTCCTTCTCTGTAGGATAAACAACTTCTGTAATTAACACTGTCTACCTTCTCTAATGCCATGATGGTTTCTATTGGTAGGCATTTCTCAACACATTCCAGGACCTTGCCAGTCCTGCTTAAATTTTTTATTTGATTTTAAGCAGAGGGTAATTTTGCTATTTGTCAAGTGAATAGTAGTATATTATTTCAAAGACAACCTCTACCATGGCAGTCTCTGTTTATGAGTAAAGATCTCCAAACTCAAGCTGTGTGTTGTAGACTAAAATTTCAGAATTTGGGAATACGTATTTTTCTTCACTGGTTTTCACTTGCTTTTACAAACATTTTAATGATGAGTGGAGGCCACAATCATTTTTCGAAAATGTTACAATAATGACCCAATCCTGCAACTCTTAGTCACAGATAAAACTCACCAGTGGGATCAAAAGGAACTGACTTTATCCACAGACATGTTGTCTTAATGTGTTCATTAACATGAAAAAGAGTAACCTAACCAAACTGAAGAACATAGTGAAGCATTCTTATAGTCATACCCCCTTGAGAACTGTGGAAAAAATACCTCATAATAGAATAAAAGTATTAAAATTTAAAACTGCTTGTCATTCCAGCCACATCACTCACTGGCCTGGCTCTGTGGGATGTAAACAACAGTAGGCTGCAGCAACAGTGGGAGGTCAGTTCGTACTGGATGGTCTTCGGCTTTCTACCATGAGGACCATAATATCCACTACCTCTTTGCTACCAGACGTGATTTTCTCACGTCTTTGCCAAGCTATTGCTACTACAATGAATACGTACACACAAATAAGAGCATTGGTAGTGTGGGGGCCAGACGGTGTTGCCTATCTGGTAGGATAAGTTCAAAGCAATGAATCAATACAAAAGAAAGACAAAATTCTGCAAGCATCACTGCACCAGAATGAGCTAGCATTCGATAACAAAGCTCTGGGAAGACATATGATAGTTATTTTAGCAGAGGGAACTCCTTCTGCTACAAGAGTTTACAATGATCACGTGATCTATGAATGCATAATAGAACCCATAAATAAAAAGATCAGTTCTTGAAATACTTCTGAAAACAGTCCAGAAAGTAGCAAGGACCATGCCTCTCACATTTAAGTCACAATTAAGGTCCCTTCCAGCCCAAACCATTCTATGGCTCTATGACATTTTATAATAGCTGAATTTCAGAAGACTGATAGTTTGTCTGCTACAGACCAGTATGAGGCAGAAAGCTGGGAAGGCCAGACTGATCCCTTATAATTTAGCTGTTTATAAACCACTTCTCACATGACTCTAAAGGCAAGGATATTTTCAAAAGGAAGCATTTACAAGAAACTAAATCAAAAGCCAACATAACACAACGGTAGCTGATAATGTAACCTCCATATACCAAGTTCCCAAGATCACTTCTCATTAAATACAAAACTAAAGGCAACATCCTAAGTCTCTATTAATTTCTTATTAAGGCAAAAATCCCTTTAAACCATCACAAAAGCCTTTGGATTTGACGTGCAAATAAGATAAGGTTTTCTGGCACTTCCCTTTCCTTCCCCTCTCCCTCCCACTTCCCAAATAAATGAGACATGGGAGTATGTCTGTGGCCATACATCCTCTCTCTCCCCCAACTCTAGAACAGCTGCTCATTAGATAATAACACAGAGTGAGCCCCATTCAGGCGTGGGTGCTGCACAGGGGCCAAACAGAGACATCTCAAGATGAAGATGCACTTGACAAGTACCTGTCCCAGAAGAGAGCGGATACAGCACTGCTATTAATGCCGCCTTACAGCCTCCCTCCAAAGCTAGGGGAGACAGAAATAAGGTTCAGCTTAATAACAAGACTTCACATTCCTCAGCTACAAAGCACATAAAAGCATTTTGATTTGAGCACACAGTTTTTTACAACAATGAGCAAAAATTGAAATGATAGCCTTTCTGCCAAAGAACACAAATAACTGAGTTTTCACAGAAGAGATATTATACCTAACTCACACTCCTCCCTCTCCTGAAATAAAAGCACAGCAAAATATCTAATAAAAGACAAAACATATTTTTCAATTGACTCCATACAAATGCTATTGAGCCCTCTGCTCATCATTACAGGAGCAGTATCCAGAGTGCAAGTTAAGATTTACCTGCAAGCCAAAAGGCAGAGCAGTGTAATTAGATCCACTTTGTCTGACAGATGCAAATTACCAACACAGACTAGGCCTTAAACCTTCTTATTGTTGGCACAAGCCTACCTGAAACGAGCATAATCAAGGACCCCAAACTGACTTTACACAGGTTATGACACAACAATAGGTAGTTTAGCTCTGTACTACTGCACCAGCTAGGTTTTATGAGGAAAAAAGCACCATAACCCATGGTTAGGCCATGACAGATCCCTACAGTTCTGCTTGATGGAAGAGTTACGAGGGAGAGCCGTATGTACTTGTTGCTTTGCACTTCACAGTAAACAGGCCCAAATCCAGAATAAGCTGCCTACAGATTAATCCCCTTGTCACGTGTCAAAAACAGCCTTTCTTTTCTCTCAAGACCATGCAAAAAGCTACTGTAAAAACAGTTACTACCTCTCATATCAAGTCTTCTAATATTTCCAAGTTGGTGTTTCTACTAATTTGAGCAGTACCTACCACTCTAGCATATTAAATGGATGTTAATTGACCTAACTCCAGTCTACTAATTCCTTATAAAAATGCTGCAGTGATGGGATCCAGTTATATCTGGTGATCCCAGGGACTTGCCCAAACAGAGCACAAGTCTCTGTATGGCTGGGAGCAACCTCCAAACACCCAACTCTTCCTAGGGAACTGGTCCATGCTGGTTTTTCTGTGGTTTAGTTTCGCTGATGCTCCTGGAGAAGCAGTGGCATAAATAGCTAAGCCATAAAGATGCCTGTACTTAATTGTCCCCATCCAATACCGCGCCAGCTGCACTTGACCGACCAGCCATTTTACTTCCTTGCTCTCACCTCAGCTGAAAAATATCTTTATAGGATAGAGGGCTATATGGATATAGGAGCTGTGGTTTATGCTCTGTGCACGGACACATAGGAAGTGGCAGACAGTGCAGAAAGCCTTCAGCGGGCAGTCACAGCCATGCTCTAAAAGCCATCCTTATTTATGGTGTGGGCTAGCTCAGCCACAGTGTGTTTGCTCTTCCATTCACCATACATATCCCTCTGTCTGAGATTTCGCAGCCTGACAGACAGCAAGAGTCACACTTTTCTACTTTTTTTCTCCCTACAGAACCATAGCCTTTTCTACATTCAAAAAACAAAACCTGGTACTTAGGCTGACCTACAGATTAGTTGTGCACACTCTCCTGCTTAAAAGGCAGTATTATGCGCTCTGATATAGATGAGGAGTTTCTTTCTTTTCATAAGTATTACGTATTATACAACTTCACCCTTGTTTTTCTAGTACTTGCAAGTGGGTAATATACACAGGAGACTGCAGGGATCTCTGGAGGATGTCTAGTTCAGCTTCCTGGGTCAAGCGGGGCCACCTAGAGCCAGTTGCTCAGGATCACATCCAGTTGGCTTTTGAATATATTCAGAATATATTCAAAAATACACCTGAGGATATTGACAGACAAAACATGCAGTCTCCACAACTTCCTGTGCTCAGTCACCTGCACAGTAAAGTAAGAAAGCACAAATCTGGGGTCCAGGTTTGCTTGTGACCACCACATCCAGTGTTAGCCCATGGAAAGCCAGACCAAACCCATCCTGTGTCCAAACTGCACTGAGAGCTCACTGCAGTTCACTGGCGGCAAACGTGTATTTGGCAAAAAGTTGCTGTTGTGACCTTTTAGAAGTCGATGAGAAGCCTTGGTTGCAGATTTAGAGGCAGACCTTCAAATATCAGTCTTTTCACTGCATTTAGAGGAATTTTGAAACGCAATTAAAGCCTTTATGTGCTTGTATCCCAGTACATATGTGAACACACCATTCTCTGCCATATGAATGACCTCAAATTGAGAGGGCAAGTACTTCCAAGCACATTCTCCAGACCCTTGACTTTATGCCATGATGCAAAAGACCCAGTGAAGAGGCTGAAAGCCCTTCCTTTAAGTTTAGGAAGATTTAGGAAACACAGAAGTGGAATTACTTGGTCACCCATTCAGTGGTTCCCCCGCCTCTTCTATGGACTGCAGCTGATGGGAGATAACCTGGAGTACCTAACAACACATGGAGTTGCAACAGGCACTGGCTCCTCTGCTGTAGCCTTTCAAGGCCCTGTTTTTCATCACTCTCCATCTTGCTGGTTTATAAAGAGCAGCAAACACCAGTGTGGGAAGCAGAAAAAAATTTCAGCAGTGTGAGGAAAACTTCTTGTCAGTACATTTTATGTACTGCCTGTGGCAGCATGCAGGGTGTGTTATTTACTGCTCCTGCTTCACGGAATTATTACACTGCTGGTTCAGGTGCCACCATCAGAGTGCAACTTATCACCTGGTGACTCACAGCATCCTACAGATGACAGCAGAAACTCGTGACATTTCTTTAGCACTCTGATGACAGACCTAAAACTGTTATAATTAAAGACCCTAGGATTTGTTGTCATACGTGTGTTTGTGCTGCAGAACCCATAGTTATTCGCACACAGAAGTTGGCTAAATAGTAAATAAGAAGAGGTGCTCTAGTCATATCTCATCCACTTTAGATCGAGTGAATTAAGAAAAACACAAGTTTTCTGATAGAAAACACTCATTTGAGACAAACCAAATGAATCACGTGACACGATGTAGGAAGGCAGTGAGCCCTTCCCTGGCTGGCTCATGGGCTCCTGGGACAGCCACCAGCTACCCATGCTAGCCCAATCCTCCAGAATGGCCTGTTTGTTTATTAACTTCTCCTTCGAGGAAAAATACAAACAAAACTTCTGATCTGGTTTTTTGTCTCTATACAGACACACACAACAGAAATTAAAAGTCCTCCATGAGTCTGTATGGAAAGGCTCCTTCCTGGCTCAGTGAGAAAGAAAATATTAAAACAGTGAATGGAGGCAGAAGCAGCAAATGGGTCAGTAGGAGACTGGACAGAAAACAGAAACAGGAGAGGAGCAGGAGAAGGCTACATTTAAGAAATTATCTTCACCTCTGCAGCAAAAACAAGCAGTTGTTTTTTGTCATGTTAGACTGATATGAAAGGTCCTTGCTCAGCCAGCCCAACTAGGACAGGTTTCACTCATTTCAGAATTAGTTATACCAGAGACTGAAGAGCTGTCTGGTCCATGCCTCAGGGACTGCCACTGCATTGTTCCCTTTGTGAACGTTATTTCCTAGTACTTTGTATAGCTCAGTTTTAAATTATCCAAGTGATGGCATTTCCACAACTTCCAATAGACACTCTGCCATGATGTTATTTATGTTGGAGGTTTCAGCCGTCTTCCTTATATTTAGGATGAAATTAAGAAAATTTATACTGCTAGTTCTCATTATCATGTCCTTGGAGCACTCGCAACCATTCTCCTCCCTCTCTGAGATTTACATGCTTCAGATACTTGTAAATAGCTTTTCGTTGGCCAAAGCACACGAATTTATTTTAATCTTTATAAATTAGCCCAAGATGCCCTTTGATCATTTATCCTCATCTACTCTCAGTTCTCCCTCTTCAAGGTGGTCAGAAGCAGAAGGGTATCAGGGAGAGCCCTAGATCAGTGCCTGCTCCAACTCAAACCAGAGCAGATCTACTCTCTTTGGAGCAGAAATGCTGAGCCTGGGCAGTGAAGACTAGCCCCTCAGCTGTGCTGGACAGCAGGTCTTCGTCAGATACTGGACTGTTACAAAGGTTAAATCAAGATCAATATACAGAAGCTAACTGTGCTGCTCACTTTTGAAGGTCTCACCACCTGTCTGCTGAGTCCCCAGCACAGTGGGGCTGGCATGAGGACTGCTGTGCTGGTTGGCTGGCATGTGTGGAAGGAAAGCACAGATTTCCAGAGTTTCAACCAAAAAGACAGGGTCTCCAGCTGAGACGAGGGAAATACACTGTAACACGCCCACTGCTTCTGCAGATCTGAGCACAGCAGGAGGCATGAAAAATGCAGTGAGCTACGGGTTATCCTCAAAATACCTCCCACTTCACTTGGAAGGTGCCAAAACCTGTAAATTTACTCAATTTGAATACAGTTATCAAATAAGATTCCACACAGCACCCTCACCCTTTACTGCCATATATCTCCATGTCTCTCTTATTGACAACTCAGATATCTTAATCCTTTGCTGTTTTTTCAGCCGCTAATTCTGCAAATGCTTTTTAAAAAATAACCTCTCACTTCCACCATGATTAATTCATTCTCCATAAGTCCAGGCTGTTTATTGCTCTTTGTTCATTTATGCACTAGCTGTTTACAGATTCTCTTTTAATATTAGCTCTGTTATTTGCTAGAGACTCAAGTCATATTTACCATATGGTAATTGCAGAGATGACACGGACAACAAACAGTGGAAGCTGAGCTGCTACGGCAATTACAGTAAGTGGCAGCAGTCTCGAGGCTATCCTCTGCCCCACCTTCACTTCTTTCCCCACCCTCTGAAGGCTTTCCCTGTGGGCTGTATAAAGCCAGATGCCACTCTGATCTCTACAGCAAAGACAGGCAGAGATTTGTTTTTCACTACAGCATTATCGGACAGGTTGATTCACCTTTCTCCTTTCAGTTTGTGTTCCAACTGCGAGTCCGTTCCTCCTGGCTGGCTGCCCCAGGCTGTCCTGCCAAGGGCAGGTAATCTGAAATATTGTCTGAACCTAGACACCCTCACTACCCACATCTTCCTTCTTTGACAACAGCACTAACTTCCTCCTCTGCCTCATTCATGGTTTCAATATGTCTCAGCTATTTCACCAAAGGAGTCGCAAAGGACCAGATTCCAAAGGCTTGTTAGAAGCTTAACCAAGCAGCTCTTTTCAACCCCCTTGGACACCTGGACCCCACTGAAATCACAGATTTTCCAGTAGACACCTAAACACAATTTTAAATTTCTACAGAAAACGAAACAGATGACTATGAGAGGCTACTGCTGTTTTTTCCAAAGAAAGGCCCGAGTTTATTTCTTGATTCCTGCAGGTCCCACACCCAAATGTCAGGGTTAAGCCATGTATATACATGACATGATCCTTCAAGAAGATTAAAAAAGTCAGGATACCTATATATGTATATGAGCTTGGAGGAGGTGCATACAACAAAGCACCTTGTCTGAAAAGGATGAGACTCCTCCCTTACCATTTTTAACATGCCTGCAACGATGCTCTCCCAATTCCAAGCAGTCAGCAAGTCTTAACTTAGATACCAGTGCAGAACATTTGATAACTGGATTCAGTGCATCGTGTATCAGAAGAATTTTCTAGCAAAGTATGTAATAATCATACTGCTGTTTATCTCCAAAGTGGAAGAAAGAGCATTTTCATTGTATTCAGAGCACTGCTTACACCAGCTTCCCTCCACTCCAAAAGCCTCCTTTTACACAAAGTCATCTTAAAAATGAGAACTGTCTTTCCAGCCCAGTCCACTTGCCTACCATCAGCTCAAGAAATGAGAGAAATGGTCCTTAGGACCAGCTTTCTTCTGTCGTAAAACAGCATAGGTCCAATGACCCCAACTCAGCAGAGCCATCTTATTCTACTGAAAGTGCTGCCTGAGGAACTTTGGACACATCTTGTGTAACAGAAATCCCCTGAATGACAGCTTCATCTATTTCCTCTTTGCAACCTGCATCATGCAGCAACTGAGGTGCATCTTTTTGCTTCCTCCATACCAATGGTATTCCTGTCCATCCTGCTATGGTTCCTCCCTCCTCCCGATGCTCCATGCTGGCCCCAGATTTGCTACAACTAGTCCTGCCAACAGGAGCAGCAGCTGAGTCATGGGAGATGATCACATCAGCCAAATGCACCAAAACCAGGCAGGGGAAGGAGAAAATTCTCCTTCCCCTCACAATCCCAGATCCCAGCAAACAAGGCGTGGAGTCTCTCTCCTCTACTGTGTGCCCAGTGTCACTTTGGTTAAGCACAAGTGCTTCAACCTGAAGGCAAAATGACAGGAGTCACTGGCTTAATGTACGTGCTTGGATCCCATGCAGCCACCATCTATTTAAGCCATGAAGGCAAAGAGAGAGGACAGCTTCAGTCCTGCCACTTAGGGGCAGGATGCTCTGTTACGTATGCTAGTAGTCCCACATCTCACAGAATCACAGAATATTATGAGTTGGAAGGGACCCACAAGGATCATCTAGTCCAACTCACCATCTAACACCCGTACAGAGACCGAGAGCACATCCCAGAGCGTAACACCAACCTAGATGCCCAACAGCCTAGCAGGCCACTTCGAGCCGGAAGGGGCCCAGGGTCATCCAGCCCTACATCCCCCAGCTAGACCATGTCACTAAGCTCCTCGTCCAGTCTTCTCTTAAACACCTCCAGGGATGGCAACTCCACCACCTCCCTGGGCAGCCCATTCCAATATGCAATCATTCTCTCTGTGAAAAACCGCTTCCTAACGTTAGGATTAAACCTCCCCTGGCGTAGCTTGAGGCCGTGCCCTCTCGTTCTGGTGTCGTCAGCCTGGAAGAAGAGGTCTACACCCATCTGGCTGCAACCTCCCCGCAGGTAGTTGTAAACAGCAATGAGGTCCCCTCTGAGCCTCCTCTTCTCCAGACTGAACAGTCCCAGTTCCTGTAGTCGCTCCTCATAGGGCCTACCCTCCAGTCCCTTCACCATCCTCGTTGCCCTTCTCTGCACCCTCTCAAGCAGCTCAACATCCCTCTTAAACTGGGGAGCCCAGAACTGCACACAGTACTCAAGATGAGGTCTGACCAGCGCTGTGTACAGGGGAAGGACAACCTCCCTGGACCGACTGACCACACTGTTCCTGATGCAGGCCAGGATGCCATTGGCCTTCTTAGCCACCTGGGCACACTGCTGGCTCATATTGAGTTTCCTATCAATCAGTACACCTAAGTCTCTCTCCACTTCACTAGTCTCGAGCCACTCCTCCCCCAGCCGATAGCGGTGCATGGGGTTGTTATGGCCGAAGTGAAGAACCCGGCACTTAGTCTTGTTAAACCTCATACTGTTGGAGCCTGCCCATCTCTCCAGCCCGTCAAGGTCCCTCTGGAGGGCCTTCCTACCCTCTGGCAGTTCAACATTTGCCCCCAACTTAGTATCATCTGCAAACTTGCTGATGATGGATTGAATTCCCTCGTCCATGTCATCGATAAAGATGTTGAACAGTACTGGGCCCAACACTGACCCCTGTGGGACTCCGCTGGTGACTGGCCGCCAGTCCGATGTTGCACCATTCACCACCACCCTCTGAGCTCGCCCTTCCAACCAGTTTGTAACCCAGCATAAAATGTTCCTTTCCAGCCCGTGCTTTACGAGTTTCACAGTTTTACTCAGGAGCTCGAGTCCCCTTCAGGGTCAGCAGAAATTATCTTTTCATCCATTTCTGCAAAGAGAAGATTAAAACTGAGATGCACTTAATTTGCTTTGAAGTCCAAATCTCTCCTAAGATTGAGAGTTTCAGTGGAGGACTGACTTGAGCAACAGCTAACGTGGTAATAAACAGCCTGTTTTCACATCCTTACTCCACACTCACTCCCTAGTCCCTCCTCCCTCAGCCCAGGAAGCCTCCCAGGCCCAGCCATGCTTCTGTAGTAGTGCCGTGAACCCAGCTCTTCCTGACATTGTTGATGACAGTAACTCCTGTCACCTGGGCAACCTGTCTCAAGTGACAGAAAAATGCTTTGCCAAAACAGGAGCAACACTCCCCAAACACCAGCAAGTGAGGAGGGATGGGATAGGAAGCGTTATCCCAGGCAGAGCCACCATTACTATTGCATTCAGGTCAGTGACTCAAACAGGTAAAAGGACAATCACAAAAGGTCTTTAAAAAAATGGTCACTTTTCCAGACAAGTGAAGCCTTGAAATGAATCCATTTTGCAGTGGAAGCTCAGAGACCAGACAAATTAATAAAAATAGTTATTCAATGAATTTGAGCCCTCCACTCTGCCGCAATCCTTCTTCTTCCCATGCTCCCTGCCCTCTGCTCTCCCCACAGATACACATACAAACACTTCTGCAATCCTTCCCCTGACCCTTCCTCTCATAGTACCCCTGTGGTTCTCCCCAGACCTGCCTACCAAGACCAGCACTCCTTTGTCCAAGGTGACTGCAGGCAGCTCACCACGCCTGGTAGCTGTTGGCTCCCATATTTGGGAATTTGCTAATTATATAACCAAGCCACCTCTTCATGCTCATTTTGCAACAGTAAGTAGATGAAGTTTTTGGAATCCTGCACAACCCAGCATAACTCCCGTGTCCTCTCCCCTCAGCCTTCTTTGGGAAATCAGAGGGACAGAGATGGCCAATCAAGCCAAAAGAAGTTGAAGGCCAACTCCAACAGAAAGCTTCTAGACTCAAGGTATTTCATCTAATGAGCATGGAAACTTTTAATTCTACGCTGTGCATTTGTGTAATCTGTGGAACTCAATGCTGTAATAAATAAATTAAGTACTGTAAGACTCAGAGAAAAAATAGATGTGCATGGAACACCCAAAATGCCCATAGATTCACCAGACAGGATATATCCCTTCTCTTGCTTCAGAGCATATTTCAACCTCACGAATGTTTGTAAAACTTGCTAATGTGCGTGTACAGCAAAAACTGGAAAGGACCTTCTTAAAAAAGCTTAAATCTACTTCCTGACTGGGTCAACCTCTTCCTTTGTCCCAGCAGTCAAGCCCATATGAACCTGAGAGACGGCAGAAAGGCAAAAACAGAGGATATGTGTCAAGCAGAACATTTGAGCAATGCTGTTACAACACTGGCAAGCCAAGAGGCCTGGAGTTGTTGAGGGAAGTGGCGTGTTGGGGCAATTACTGAAGAATGATGAAGAAATCTCTGTATTTAAGAAGGAAAAGCAGGGTAGGGAAAAGGCCAGAGCTGGGAGAAGGAGGGGTGTTCGTGATTCACTGGGATGCATGAAGCAGCAAGGAGATGGATCTAGACAGGCAGCAAGCAAGCCAGCAGATTTTTGGGAGTGACATAGGTGTACCAAGTGGAGCTGAGCATCTTCTCACCTTCAGTCTCCTGGTGTGATTCTCCAGAGGGGAGGCAGCTCTATCATGCTCTGAAGGTTAAGCTGTGCCTTCTGCCTGGCACAAGTGCACAGTGCAGCCAATGGGTAAAACTGCCTACCTATTTAAAAGCAAACCCCAACACTGCCAGGAGGGACAGGCTTTATTTTTAGCTGGGACACCAGCAGGGTCACTGCTGGTGCTGCATTTCCCCATGGAAGCCAGGGTTTCATGAAGTGTGCTGTGTGCACAGGGTCACTGCAGGGGAAACATCTGTCAGGTCAGCTTTGGGGAGATGGATTATTTAAGTTAAAGAAAAGGAAACATTTACCAGAAGAAGTGAACCTGAAACTAGTCTGGAAGGTTAAAATGAAATGGAAAAAATTATGCTTAAAGAGTCAGAGCGGGTGATAATTTATTTGAGGCCAATGTCTAGTTCACCCATCTCCAAGATGCTCATACAGGAGAATATCCCATCATGTCTAACCCCAGCAGCATCCTTTCTGCTTGCTTCCTACAACCCAAGTTTTGAAAGGCTCATTCTTGACTAGAGGCTGCCAAAACAAAACCAGCAGCAAAGTCATTACTCTTCATCAGAATCATTCTCAAAGGAAAAGTACACAGAGACCCCACCTTGGTTTGTGTCTTGAAGATAACAGAGACCTCCAGCTCACTCTGCTCCTCAGGTCCTCACACGAGGCTCCCAAGTAGTGCCAAGTCAGGCAGCTTCCCCAGGACTCACATACTGGCTAAGCACATCATCCTCAGCGAGTGCATGGCAGCAGCACAAACTTAGCCTGCGGCGGTCTCGTGCGGACAAGGAGTCAGGTCCTTTCCTGCTAGTGGGTTTCATGGGTGCAAACCTAATAAAACAGTTGGCATTGCTCCCACTTGCACTGCCAGGGAATGCAGTCTGGAGGCTTCACCATGGATAGATTGTTTTTGATAAAGTGCTGAATGCTAGTATGAAGCTTTCAAGGGACTTGAAAGAATTGAGAGCAGAGGGAAAGTTCTCATTTTATTCTCTTGTTGAAAAACCTGAGTCCATTTGACATGTGGCATCTGAGAAATAGCTTGACCTAGACTCTCCGATTCTTTTAATCAGGATCAACCCCTGTGCACGTTCTCAAGAAGATTTTATATTAAAAATTATTTTGTCTTTTTTTTTCTGCCGATTCTTGTGACTCTTAATAGCTTAAGAATTGCTTTGCAGACCCCATCACTCCATCACCCCATTGCAAAGAACAAAATCAGTTCTTTGCAACTGATTTGCATTCAGCGCTATCCATTTCATCAAGAACAGAGTTTAAGGCTGAACCAACTCTAAACCTTAACTGCTGCAGGCAACTGAGATAGCAGCTTTATGGGTAGGAACAGGGATCCTTAAGCCAACCTGAACATTTTTCACCTCTGGTCATTTGTTCCCTCTCTGCTCTAGCTCTCCCCTTTTCGTTGGCATAACTGTTTGCATAGCTAGGGCATGAATAAGGACCAGGGATCTGTCTGGCCAAAAAGCAAGCTAAACCTACCACCTGGCCACACATGCCACTGTGCCAGTATCCTGCAGGGGTGGGATAGGAGCAGGAACAAGCAACCAGGATGCAAAAGCTGTAGAAAACAATGTCCAAATAACAAGTGTGGTAAGTGCCCTAGCTCCATGGGCACAGGAAAGTTTGTTGCTTGTAGCAGTGAATCCTGTAACACCTCCTGGTCTATGAAACAGCCTTGTCCTGCTACACATGAGCAGAGACATATCTCTGCCTCCATTTTTGCCAACTAACGTGTGTGTTCAAGGGTCATTGAGTAATTCCAACCAAAGCCCCAGAAGATGGCGAAGGTGCTTAATAAGGTCAACTTTAAGCTTGACATCAAGATATTACTTCCCAACAAGGAAGGCTTCCCTCAAAGTAGTAGACATTCAGGTTTTAATGATCCTAGACAAATTATCCAGAAAGCAAACAGTATGGAGAACAAAAAGGACAGCTTCTTCACACAGAGCATTATTCCAAGTGCCCATCCATCACCAATGCATAGCAGAGGCAGAGCTACCTTCCCTAATTTCAGCGTGGTGAGCTGTGGCACTGGGACATTGGAGGGTTTTATAGCTTGCCTGGACCCTGGTGACAGACTCTCTCCTACTGCTGCTTGCATTGAGGGGAGCTAGGACACATCCAGAGTGAGCTGCAACCCAACTGCAGAGCAAGGTGCAGACATGCTCTAACTCTCTCTGCTTTTGCTCCCACTCTGGTAAAGGAAACCAGCTTTTTCACCAGCATGCAGTATATGAATGCACTGGCAGGGCACCTTGTGTTTTCAGCACTGGAGTCCCACGTTCATTCCTGGACATGTCACCTTCAACACAACCTCAGCAGTCAGTGCCCTCTCACAGGTACATCCCTGCATCACTACACTTCTTTTGATTAAAACTGTATTCTGCAATGCTGCTGTTTGTTTTGAGACAGCCACCAAATACCAGCCTAGGAGAGAAAGATGAAAGCAATGGCAATGCAGTCTCATCTGTCCATAGTTTCTAAAACTCTTTAGCACCTCACTGGTTGCAAAACATGCCCAGCAGCACAGGATACTTAGTATTTCTGATTGCTCTTGACCTGGCTGTCTCGGAAGCTGCCCTGAGTTAGGCAGCTTAGGTAAAAAGACAGCAGAGTACAGGAAGGCAGCAAACAGAGCAAGTTCACTTTTGTAGCCTTGAAATAATCTGCCAGTGAATGGAAACTGAAGCTTCTCCCTAAGTCTGAGTGCTCTGGAAGAGCTCCCTGTTTTATTATGATGGAAAATCCTCATTGGAGTGTTTCGTTAGAAAACAAGCTATCATAAAAGAAATGTTAAGAGCCCTAAGCTCCCTTCTCTCCCATGATGTCAACTATCAGAGACATTAACGACAGCTCAGCTGTGTGATCAAAGGCTCCAGTAAGCGGATTCAAAGACAGAATTACCAGAAAATTGAGAGTTGAAGGAGCATAGGGGCGTGATCATCATCTATCTATGTGTGTGTCTTATGGAGTGAACTGATCACTTTATGATGCTGTACTGCAGGAACAATGGCACCCGGGTCTACTCATTGTGACCCTGTCAAGATAAGGCTGTGGTGGTACCTTCCGAATGGCATGACACATCCCTGCTACCTCATGCTTTGCTATTCCTGCAAACTAGAAGTGCCTAGGGGGGAAACTGGGAAGCCATCATGCTGAACTTCATACACTCACATCTGTGATGACCTCAACCAGAGCTTGCAGTTTAAAGTGTTAAGGCAGAGGGGAAGGAGGGAAGCTGACTACAGCCTATCGCATGTTAGTCCTCAATCAGCCCAGAAACCCACTGAAGCTGCAGGAGACTCAAGGTGGTTCCTGGATTTCATTCTGCAGGTAAGCAGGGACATGAAGTGAAGCTCCTCTCCAGCTCCGAACACCACAGCCCCATGTCACTAAAATCAGCAAATGCAGGACCACAAGCTCTGCAGCACGGGTGTTTTAAAGGTTCCTGAAGAATATCTTATCACCTCATGTATCTCTCAATGCATTAAACTGTTCAGGACAAAGACTATAATTTGTATTATAGACATTTGACATATAGATATAGACACTAGACATTTGTATGGCACTTGGAAACATGGTCTCCCAACCATGCCTTTAGGAGTTACCATTAACTAAACAGTAAAACAACAACAGCATTAATCTACGCCACAATACCTAAACACAGTGGGTGATGGTAGATGAAGCATCAGAATTATCAATTTCCTGGCTTCAGAGATTTTTTTCCCTATTAAGAAGATGTTTTTGTCTTTGTAATTTAATTTCCTTCACTTTTGTTTTTTTAATATAGAATTAGATATTACTGCTTGGTTTAAAAAAAAAAATTGGCCAGCAACCAAAGTCATCTTTTTAACTGTGAAGCACATGAAAGGCATCTGAAACATGACAGCACCAAAGAAGAAGGAGCTATTTGTCAACGCCACTTGGTCATTGGGGAAGCTTAGGGGAGGAGACTGATGCTGTTTGTTTAAAACAAGCAAACAAAACTCTGACAGACAGACCATTTATCTGTATAGTGCTTCACTTGAAAATACTGGTGGAGGGAATACATCTTCACTTGGTTTCTAATAAAAGTGCTGACACACTCTGTTACGGCCTTTCCCTGCCTTGGGGATGGAGAATGCCTCTTGCAGGAAGGACCCTTTCAAAATGAGGGAATCATGTGGGATAAGGCACAACACAGCAGAAGGCCAGCCTAGTCCCTTAGCAATCTTCTCTACCTGTCCAATCTGCAATACCATAGCATCTGCCACACTCAGACCAGCCTCACCTGACTTCAGACCCACCAGCTTCAGAGGAAAGCAGAGAAAGTGGGGAAGCTGGGTTCACCCCTGGGTACATCTTTCCCTTCTACATGTCAGCCAAGCTAAGGAGAAGTGCCCTGAGCATCCTGATTGTCATGCAGAACAACTGCCCATGACTACCATCAATACAGTCTGCTCCAGTCAGGCAGGGGAACTCCTGCCCTCAAATTAGCCCAGCAAGAGCCTATGGAGCACAGCATGGTGCACAAGCCAAGGCGTTTGTGGTATCTGCTCCACATGATCTTTCCTGTTTTAGGTGCTGGTGTTGAAGTCTGTTTCCCATACTGCCTAGGGCAGTGGAAAGAACTATCCCACCTGATGATTGCATCTGCCATCCCGGGTGCCATCCTGTCAGGTGGGAGCTTTGCGAGCAAGGGGCAATCTCTCTGCAAAGGGCAAGTGCTACACAGAGTGGTGTTAGGATGGCTACACATTTGACTTCCCTCTCCCACTCTGGCACCCACAAGTTATTGTAACTATCCTCACCAAACCCCACACCAGGAGAAAAATACCATTAGTGATACAAATGAGACCCAGGAGCAGCACACTGAAGATATGCCAGAGACCAGAAGCCTACTGGTATTTCCACTGTCCTCCCACAAGATCTCAGCAGTGGGATTATCATGATCTGTCCTACCTTGGGCATTTGGGAAATCCTCAAACCATCCACTTAAGTGCAGGGATCATATTTGGCCAAGGGAGAAAAAATCCAGACTGCTGAACTACACCTTTTAACCAGGGCTCTCTACTCACATCAGTCCTCTCCTTCCTCACCCTGGTTATTACAGCTTCCTAGTTACAAAATGGGGTAACTAGTGTGTCTTGCTCACTCACAACAGAACTGAGGGCTCCCGGGCTGCTTTCTCTCCTCCCCAGCCAGCCCTCAACATCACTACTTGTATTCAGGAAACAAGTCTCATTCCAGTTGAACACAGAATGAACATAAGCACCAAACGTGACTTTCTCTACTAAACCATGATCAGGGCAAACAAATGCTTCCTACAGCAGTGGATGGAGCAGTATTAGGGACTCCCTAGAAGTGCCTATGTCACAGGGGAGCAATGCCTCTCCCTGGTGCACCAAACCTACAGAACACTTTCAAGGCCTCTGTGTCTCAGCAGTCCTCCAAAGCCAGCTCTGCACTCCCAGGCTGTCCATCAGCCTCCCAGAGAGCATGAGACAAGCACTGCTGGATGGGAAGGTGCTACTGACTATTACCTAAGTCTTCCAGTCCTATCCTCTTCACAAATAAAAAACAGCTCAACAAAATCACCCTCACAGAGATTGCTTAGAGAGATGTGAGGAATTAAAGGCACATACATGTAAATACAAGGAAGGGGGGATGTGCACAAGGCATCCCTTCTCACCTCAACGGTCCCTCCAGTGTCTCCCCTTAAATCTGAAACAGATTTTTATGGTGAAATCCCCAGAACAAAACGTAGGAACAAACCCAGAAGTCAGGAACACAAACATGACACTACAGCTCCATTGGAGTGGGCAGAAGGGAAAATGGCCATGGTCTCACGTTTTAGAATAACAGTAAAAAAAACCCCAAAACAGTTGCAATGGTTCCATCTCTCACCCAGAATGATCGATGCATTAGACGCAGGTGAGAAGCATAAAGCCGTGAAGCAGGGCTGAGAGGGAGGAAGAGTATGAAATCACCCCATATTTAGGTCAGCTCTCATGTATGTGCATGTGTGTGTGTAGAGTTCCTCTCCCCCTGCCATGGGGAGCTGCGGGCCCGCCGGCGGCCCCGTGCCCTATTTAGGGCAGCGCCTGGCGCAGCGGCTATATTTGACACCCGGGGTAAACAAGCCGGCCCCGGCGGACGGAGCGCGACAGCTGCCCCGGTCAGCGGCCCCGGTGCCCCCACCCGTGGCAGGGGATGGCCTGGCCCGGCCTCCCCCGGCGGCAAAAAAAAAAAATTAATTAAAAAAAAAGGAAATTTATAGCACTGCATGAGAACCGCTTCCCTCGCCTGGCAACCCCGGGCAGANCACACACATACACACACACACACGCACATACACACAGACACACACGAGTACGGAGCTGCCGCGGCGCCGGGAAAACAGCAAGAATGAAGCGAGATCCCAGCGCCTGGGCAACGCGAATCTCCCCCCACACACACATACACATCCCGGGAGATGAGCTTGCAAAGAGCCCTCGCTCCCCCCCTCCAACGCCCCCCGCTCCACGGCCATTCGCGTGCAAGGCATGGAGCCCCGCTTGGCAGCGGGACACTTGCCCGCCAGCCTCGCCATCCCCTTACTTACCCTTTCTGGCGGCTTTTCTGACTTTTTTTTGGAGGGTCGTGCTGGGGGATGGGGGGGACGGGGGCTCCTCTAGCTCCCCAACACAAATCCTTCCGGTTCCTAAAGGGAGCTCATCGCATCTCCCGGTGATTCACCGGCGGTGTGTGCGGGTACGGGGGGGTTCGCCTTTGCATGTCAGTCCAAGTTGCCTCGCTCGCTACAAAACCTGTGCTCCCTTTTGCAGCTGTCAGGGAGAGCGGGGAGGTGCATCTGGAAAAGGGGGTGGAGGTGGAGGTAAAATGTTGATAAATCCACCAGCCTTGATCTTCAGCTCCGTGCGGTGGAGTTTGGGGAGGGAAGGGAGATCTGGCGAAGGGGGAGGAAGGCGAATAGGACTGAGATGAATGGGGGGTCGAGGGAGGGGGGGAAGAGAAAATGGATTGTACCCCAGATTGCCACTGAATCTGCCGGGCTTCCCCCGCTCCAGCGCTCACACCATCGGGGCTCGGTCCAGGCTTCCCAGCATTACGGTGCACGGCAAAGCGCTGAGCCTGATTGCTGGGAGCCAGCGAGGTTTGCACAACTGCAGCGAGAAGCCAAATCAAAAAGCCAATCTGCGAGCCTCCAAACTCCACGTCACCTATCAGCTGGGAGCGAGCGCTGCAACAGAATTACAAGCCATGCATATTTATTCCTTTGAATCCAGGGGGGCATTTTCAGATCGTTTAAAGCAAGGCACGGGGAAACCAAGGCAAACCCTTTCCAAAATAAATAAAGGCAGAGCACGTCTTGCATGTAACACGCGCGCACACACACCTCTACGAGGTCTCCATCGGTATATATAGATAGAGATACATACTCACTGAGTAGATTTCACTCCTGTACCCTCCAAATATGTTGACTTCACTTCGAGTATTTCAAGCAAGGGAGAGGAAGAACATGGTAGTTGAGCCTCAGAGAAGACGATATTGATTGTATATCTGAAATGCAAAGCATCTGCCAAACTCTTCAGAGAGATTAAATATAGGCAATATAATTACACATGGAGTTGGTCCTAGTATCCATTTGAAGCTGTGTGCTTTGGTTTGTGCTTGCAGAAACCACACAGTTATTTTTTTTAACCGAAGTCAAATAACAAACTGTGAGACAGCAAGTCATTTTAAGGTAAAAAATACATGTTGCCTCTAAAGTTGCTATTTGACTTTGGCAGAAGACAACTAGAGGCTGGTTTCCAGGACCTTAAAACAGGGCAGTAGCTTTATGCCTTGCACAAGACACATCATGGTGTTGGCACGCAGATTTGTCTCCTGTTGTGATCGTCTCTCTTTCCACCACAGCAGTTATGGGCAGACATGTGTCTCCAGGCGATTTACCTCATGGCATGGCTTCTCACTTCTTCAAAGCCCAGGTACTACAAGGCAACAATCCCTGACATGGGGCCATCCCGCCAAAGGATGGGCTACATCATCCTCTGGAGATGATCATCCTCCACTCTGTTTGTTCCCAGTGACTCCCCATATCCCCTGAGATGATGAGGGCGCAGAAGCTTTCTGGCAAGACCCGAGCACATGTGCAAGTGTGAACCATCCCTGTCAAAAGCAGCTGAGCAAACTGCCATGAGAAACCTGAGCCTGAATCCTACACTAGACAAGAGCTTTTACCTCAGCCAGGCACTGGCTGCAGACATACAGAGAGCAAAGAGTAAAGGGCAGCAGAACAGTTACTGGGAAGGTGACACATAAAAGAGTTGCACCTGCTTTATTCTGCCAAAAATGGGTTAGAAAAGCTGCAAATGGCCTGTGGTCCTCTGCAGGAATACACAGACTACTAAGTGCCTGGTATGTTCTAGACATGGCTCTACTGGGCAGATCCTGACCTCACACCTCCGTACAGAAGGGATTCAGACACCTGGAAGAGTAAGTTACCCATCCTGGTCTGGCTACTTACTGTTATTAGAGTAGGGCATGGAAACCTGGAGACAGAAAGGCAGGCAGAGCAGGCCATAAGGGGACACAGTTGCTGCAAATGAGTACAAGATGGCGGCACAGAAGAGTGCAGAACATCCTGTGAGTCCCAGTCTCAGCCTTTTATCTCCCCATATGCCACCTGCCACTCCTGGTGTCCCCAAATAACACAGCCAAGGCAGGATAGGAACACAGTATGGCCTGTACATGGGCCAGGGAATGCAGCAATATCTAACATGTGCTGAAGAAGTGCCTGAGCACAGGGTGCTGGCCAGTCCTGCAGAGGTCTGCAAGCCTGGATGATGCTCCTGTGTGATTCCAGGGAGGGAAGATGCTTCCCAGTCCCTCGGGGAACATAGCCACATGTGAGTGTGTGGCCCAAGGCACTAAAGTGCCCAGAAGCCTTATCAGAACCGTTGAAGAGCCCTTACTGACATCAACACACAAAATCAACAGCACAGCATCAGCGGCTGAAACCCAAGGCTGGGTGGATGCAGGGACTCTGGCCAGTGTCATCTGATTTCCAGGTGCCTCCTCCAAAACTCAACCCCCTGACAGGGAAGACAGACCCCAAGAGTGGCAGGTCTCCAGTCACCTCCAAAGCTGAGCAAAGGAAACCACCCCAGCTGGCACAGAGAAACTCTCCCAACCCACAGCTCATCATCAGGCAGTTCCAAACAACTGCTTGTGTTTTAAGGCTCAGCAAGAGTGGGTCTGGAGCTGAGGAACTGCAGCACAAAATGCTCCACAGGAGGAACAAGCCCTGGGGGCAACACACAAATTTACAGTTTACAATAACTGAAGACAGACAGAGCTCTTTATGGTACACAGATGTTTTGTTTTACCTCATCCTAGTACATAAAATCATGCCTAATACACTTAAGAAGTGCTCCCAGGCATTTCCCTCTTTCGTTCCCTTCCATATGGACCTGCTCATTTCAGGGAGAAATTTTTTATTTCCATCATCTTAAAGATGTGCTTGCAAGGTACTAACCTGGGATGAAATCAATCACAGAATCACAGTCACATAGAATCACAGAATATTCTGAGTTGGAAGGGACCCACAAGGATCATCGAGTCCAAATCCTAAGTGAATGCCCATACAAACCCTTTATATAAAAATACTAGTAAAATTTTCAAAAAACCCCAAACAACCAACTACCTCTTGTTTTTATTAGATTTAGTAATTAAAATACAGGAGTTTCAAACTCCTGGGCAGCTCAGCACAATATCACTAAACAAGCATTGTATTCATTAAAAACTAATATCCAAGATCACTTTATTTTTCAAGTGTTACTTTACCTAAGGACGAGGGCTAATGGTTTTAAACTGAAGGAGGGTCGATTTAGGTTAGATGTAAGAAAGCAGATTTTTTACAATGAGGGAGATGGAACACTGGAACAGGTTGCCCAGAGAGATGGTGGACACTCCATTCCTGAAAATACTCAAGGTCAGGTTGGACCTCAGCAACTTGATCTAGTTGAAGATGTCAGTGCTTATTGCAGGAGGCTGGAACTAGGTGACATTTAAAAGATCCTTTCCAACTCAAACTATTCTATGATTCTAAGCCAAAATCACTGGAAGACTACCAAACACTAATATATCCAAAGAGTAGAGAACAACAAAATGAGTGAGGTTGGAAGGGACCACTAGATCATCTAGTCCACCCTCTCTGCTCAAGTAGGGTCCCCTAGAGAATGTTAATCAGGATTGTGTCCAGATGGCTTTTGAATATCTCCAGGGAAGGAGACCTTCCAATCTCTTTGGGCAACTGTTCCAGTGCTCAGTCACCCTCACAGTAAAGAAGTTTTTCATAAAAGCATGGAGACTTCACATGAATAATCAAGACCTTAATCCTTCTTTCAAACCTGCCTCCAAGCTCTTGAGATTTGAAGCAGAACAAGAAATCCAGGTTTTGCTCTTACTTTCCCTGTCCACCTAAAACTAGTGATGATTTTTCTAACTTAATCCATAGCTTCAACATCCCATGACTTCAGCCTTTTCCTGGCAACCAGGCTGATAATAAAGATGCTGACAGCAGAATGCAGCTGATAGCAGCGCTGTTGATAAAGACAATGTGCGTAACACCTGCTCTGCCAGGCCAACATCATCTAGTGATATAAAAACCTGCCAGTTTCCTACAAGTTCCACAGGAGACTCTGGGAGGTGTTAACTCAGTCTGAAAAGACCTATTCTTTCCCCTTCATTCATCAGCTACACATTTAGCACATATGGGTAAGAATTTCACACAGTCACCATGCAAGGTTTCAGGTGGATATGGCCATATTACAGCAGACATTACAAGCTGTAGGTTTGGCTCCTCCTTGGAAAGCTTCTAACTGAGCAAGGCCTTAGGAATTGCTCCCACTGTTGCTGTCCTCCTGCCATCTTTCAACCCTTGGCCTAATGATCCAAGAATGGCCACAGACACTATCTACAGTGGCCCTTGTTCCTTGAATACAAGCAGCCTGACTGCTCCTGATGTCAAGTTTGTACCTAAGGGGCTGGCACAGCCCCCTTCTCTCATTCAAAATTTGATCTTGGTGAATCTGTGTCATATTTGGGCCTATTTTCCCATAGTTTTGCTCTTCCTCCCTCGTCAGCTTTCATCAGGTGTCTGCTCACATTTGTGTCAGAACGGTTGGGATAATGACATTTTATTAGTATGATGCATTTGCAGAGCCTTGAAGGGAAGTTTTAATCTGAGAAAAAATTACTTTCTAGAGGAAAAGAGGCACCATGTAGAAGGCAGCTTCAAGGCTATCCATGATTACAGAGCAAATGAATACAGTTCAATTGTAAAATTATGTGCTTTCTTTTTCCCCTCATAAAAGTCTGTTTTGCAAACACAGCCAGAGCTCTGAGAGCCAAGCTGGGCTTTACACACGCATCCTCAAATTCTTATCAGACAAGTGTGCAAATTCTTACCAGACAAGTCATTGGACGTCTGGGATAGTACATGCACTTTTCGTGGCACTTTCCATAACCAGTGGACAATTTCTCCACAGGTCCTAGCAAATGGATTGTTACCACAGATGAACAAGGATTCTTTGTGTATCCTTTGCGCACTGATCAGAAAGGAGCAAAATACGTCTTTAATCTTCCTGATCACCAGATGTGGCTGAGACAGGAGTAGGTTGCAGTAAGATCCTCTAGTGTCAATGCAGAGCTTTCCAGCAAGTTGTGACTTATAAAGGGCAATTCTTTGTGTAATCATCTTCACCATCACAACTGAGTGCAGAGCCCTGTAGAGATAAGCCCACATGTAGGTGACTGATACCACAAATATGGTCTTGCTTGCCAAGGGTTTTCTGTGCAAGTGAACATGGACCTAAAGGAACCGTATACAGCATTAAGACACCATTTACAAACCCACAACAAATAAAAATAAAAAACTTAACTAGCAATAGCATGCAGTCATTTGGAGCCCAGGGCAAGTCAAACCCTTGAAAACTTTTGATGAGAAGTGACATCTTCCAGAGAATCCAACTGACAATGGAAAGTGAGGGCACACCTCAATGACCAGCTTTTGATCATGTTGGAATCCAGGAAACGAGTTAATTCTGAAGTTTTCCATTTTAGCACTGGCTTCAGAAACTGTTGATCTATAGATTGACCACTGCAGGGTGCAGAGACTGTGGATATCTATGGTGGAGCATATCCACTGCTCAGGATAAACACCAGGTGCTTGGCCTGGAAAGCCAGTGCATCCTGGGGCAGGAAACAGGACTCAATCAAAGGGGATTTTTTTCAGTATTTTAACTGCTGTCCATGGGTGGTGTTCAGGGGGACCTTCTCCAGTTGAGGAGTTCTGAGATTTTCCTTCTTTTTGGTGTCTTAAAGATATAGCTTAATAGCAACCCTATTACAAACCAGGTTATATGGGGATTTGTGGGGTTTTATAAGAGCAGCTTTTTCCAGGAAAGACCAATGGGACTCTATGGCTTACAGCATTAGGGTATGTGCCAGAACAAAGGGAACATTCAAAAAGGCCATTTCAGCTGCAGTGACTCGTAATGAGCAACCAGCACCAACACTGCTGGTGATACATCCTTTTCTCAACTACAGAATGAGGGCATAAAGCTTAAATTACAGCAGCAGATTGGATCTGCTTGACTCCCCACTACCACTGGGGAACCTGGCCTCAGAGGAGGAGTTCTGGTATGACAGACAGAGAAAAATATATTAACATGGCAAGAAGCCTATAAGCACATCAGCAAGTTCTGATGGGTTCTTACATGTCTTACAAAACTGTAAGAGGATTTAGCTCACAAAGTTGTCAATTCATTTAACAGCTTCCCAAAATAATTTTGAATTCAAAAAAATCAATGGGAAAAGTTCATATTTCATTGATTTTGAAACCAAACAAAGACAAAAATCAATTGTCCCTCCACCACACTGGTTTCCCTGTTAAACACTGTCATCAAGATTTTTTAACTTGCTTCCTGCACCACATGGTGGCAAATAAAATGAAAAAGAATCCATGTTTCTTAAACTAAGCCAGTGTTTCATGCAGGGGAGAATTCACAGTGATTGTAGAGTAGTAGCTGGTGCTTCAGCCATGTACCACACACAGGCTGGCTTTCTTGCACCTCTTTCAAATTCTTTCCTGTACATCCTGTGCCTGTACCTTCACATTCTGGGTAAGATAATCCCTGGCCAGTGGACTTGCTAACAGTCTAAAGGTGTGCTGTAATGAAAAATGGTTGGGGTTGTATTACATTGTGGATAGCACGTAAGTAGCAGGAGCACTTTGTCCCCTGTATCAGCTTCCAGTTCCTAAGGGTATTCCACAGCATCAGCAATTCAGATTGTCCTACCTATTAGCAGCCCAGGTGGCCAAAGGATCTACAGCCACCCTGCAGCCTCCCACTTCCACTAGCAGTGCCTGGCATGGGGTTGTGAGTGCTCAGCTCACGGGCAGAAAATGTCGGTGTGGCTGCAGGTACCCCTGCCCTTAACCTCACAACAGCTTTTGGTGGGCCCACAAACAAGGTTTCATGTTATGATTTGTCTCCACTTTGAGCATGCAAAATACCAGAGCTGAAGGTCCCCAATTTCAGGGGATGTTACCAGATACCACAACTACAGATCTTGATAGCACTGTCCAATGGAGATAATAATACATGCTGGATAAAGATAGAATAATATTTTACAATTCCCTTAAGGTCAGTGCAATAATTTTCTTAGCAAAACAGCTGAGATCTACGGGGTGGGGTGGGGGGGGAAATTCTTCTGTGCAATAGTGTCTCTTCCTTTAAAAATCTGTGAAAAAGTAAAAAGTGCCAGATTGTCTCTCCCTTCTGAGCAGTTAAAAAAAAAAGCCGTGCTCCCCTCTAGGAGAATCTGGTTTGTAAAAATCAGAAGGGGAAAAAAAAAAAAAAAAAGAACACGAAAGTAAATTAAGATCAGCTTTTAATGAAAGCTAACAGTTTAATTAAAGGAGTGAGCGGCTTGTGCATGGAGAGACAGGAGAGAGGCATCCGTCTCTAGGATACACATGGCTTCTGTCTAGTTCTGGCAGGATCCAGGAAACACATATGGGATGAGTGCTTCTGGTACAAAGACCGTCCCCAGACTGCTCTGGTTATGGTGGTAGGACAGAGACAGTCTCCCTGGGAAGAGGAGTGACCCTGTGACCACACAAGGCCTGCCACCTTCAGAACTGAGGATTTGAGTTTAAATATCTACCTATGTTGCCAAATCATCCTTCTGATATGTTTTGGGATTAAGTGGATGATAAAACATGGGTTATTCCATTAAGTATTAATTTATTCAGGTTCTCCAAAAAGTTGAGCTTACAAGAGTATTATCTCTTGTTTTTAAAAATTGCACAACCACAGAAGGACACAGGCACATGCAAGAGATACATATATATGCTTAGATCCCACTGAACACTGCGCAGTCCACTTGCTCTAGGCACACGATCACAACCCAAAGCAGTCCCACAGGATTGCTCCAACAACAGGATCCCGGTCTCAGAGCAGTTAAAAGAATTCAAATGGAAAGAAGTTAATTTGTGGAGGAGAAAGACACACTTGGCTGTGTGCCCAAAAGATAGGATGGTCTTTCTTAGCCTGGGTTTTCATTCTAAAGGGGTTTCTTTTACACACAGTATGTATTTTGTCCTGTACTTTGCACACAGCCACAGCCCTCTCCTCTGCCCCTTTTTGTACACTCTCTCCCACCTACACCTGCCTCTCACCACACGCCCTCTTTGAGCCCCCTTTTGTGTCATTGCTGCGGGGGCATGGATTTAGCTGTTGCTCTTTGTCAACCCTTCACAAACAGTGAGCTTGGAATAGCTCTCTCTTTCTCTCCATGATAACTGATTTGTATCCCATAACATGCAGAAGCAGTTTTGCTCTGGAGATAACAAGGGGAATAACTTGGAATGGCAGAAGCACTTCACCTGGAGAGTCTTGGGCTGCATATCTTCAGCTCTCAGAGTGCTCCTGGCAGAGGGAGGAGCCAAAAACAGCCATTTTGCACAGCTTTTAGTCTGTATAATTTCTCACATTCATTTTTGCACTTCTGACCATCTTGCAACTACCGAGCAGTATCTCCCACTTCCTGGAATCCCAGTCAGACAGGTCACTCACAGCGTTCGTTGCCAAATACACCAACCTCACTCAAAAGACCACAGGCAGAAACAACAGGCAGAAAAACCTGCCTCATCTCCACATGCCAGCAAGAGATGTGTCAGGGTTCACAGCTGCACCAGCCACACGAACCACACTTGACAGGACTGACCCAGCATTACTGAGCACAGTTGACAGCAGACACCTGACAAATCTCAGTGTCTCACAGTAGACCCCTAACACAGCATGTGCTTCCCTCAGATTGGGCATTCCAAGCCTCTCCTTCCACCTGCCTAATTGCTCACAACTGGGAAGTTAGGATTTTGGGAAATGCTACCTGGCCACTGAATTTCCGTACAGTAGACTAGCAGGTCCCAGAGCTATGGGAGGGACATGTAGGTACTTTTGGGAGAGAAAGACCACACAGCTTCCTTGCCTCAGGAGCCACAACAGGACTCTCCACAGGTATCACACGTGCAGATTAAGTGCCAACCCCACAAGATTTTTATAAAGGGGGAAAATGCCACTTACCTCAATGGAAAGAGTAGCAGAACCTGATGCAAACACCAGAGCTGAGAGAAGACTCACCCCCAGAGGCTGGCAGCAAGCAGGAGCTGGAGGCAGAGCTGTGTTCCCTGCAGGACCTGCCCCGTGGTCCTTGGAGAAGCCCAGCTCTCGGTACAGAGATCAGGTGCATGCTCAGAACAGGCTGCCTGGCAGTGTGGGAGCAGGATGATGACAAGCTGCAGGTGGGATCCAGGCACCTGGGAACTTGCAGCCTCCCTTCTGTGGAGGCAAATGGACGATGCCAAGGAGCAGGTCCTTGTTCAGGGACCTGCCTTAGCCACACCCTAGGAGTGTCCTGCAGGAGTCCCTCTAGAGTGGCAGAGCCCTCACTCTTGTCCTGACACCAGTCCCTCTCTACCTGGGGACAGGGAGTATCTGTGAACCCATATGAGCTCCCCAGATACTGCTTCCACATGCCACATGCTGTTCCATGCCCTAGGCTGCACTCAGAATGGCCTGGATTTACTTCTGAACTGGAATTCAAAGATCCTGATGATGCCAGAAGTAATTTCCAGGTACATGTCACAGTCATCACCCATACAGCAGAACAGGCTCCTGAGTTCCAGCAGTGAGCAGACCAAGTCACTTGGAGACCTGCTGGTCCCAGCCCTGCCCTACCTTACACAAGGAGCTTCAGCAGCACCAGGCAACTCCTCAAATGCAGTGGAGCACTCCTAATACCCCAAAGACACTGCAAGGGCTAATTGCTTGACCCTTGGTTGTGATTTCCTCCAGAAGATGAAGGTGTGGTTCAGCACACTCATTATGAGGCTCATTCCAAAAGTAATATTTACTAGACAAGCCTCCTTCCCTAGCATCATGTCTTTGCTCACACTGCAAGAGCAGTAGATCCTGCGGTGCTTGGATGCCCTTTCAGCTAGTTCTGCTATGAACCACTACACACCCCCTTCAGCTGCTCACCTTACTGCCATTGTCTCACTGGTTTCAGCTTCGTCTAGAAATGGACTGAGCCCTCACTTGTTCAGTATGTTTATATTCCTGTGGTATTCTATTTAACTTCTTTCTAGTGCCTCTTCAGGGACGTTCTTGTTACTAAGAAGAGTGGTGGGATGGCTCCATGCCCTACAGGACACAGACAGCACTGTGACTGCCCATGGGGATTAGCGACAGCCAAGCCATTGATTGCCATAGCCACCCCTGAGGAAAAGATCAAGGCTCCCTTCTTCTCCAGTAGCAGGTGGAACATTACCCCTCTTCTGCACCACAATACCCTGTGGATCACCATGCCTCCAGGCATCCAGGATGCCACCTGTCACCTACCACGCTCAGAAGCCTGGCAGCAGGTCCCTGGCTAAGATCAGTGACAGGCCCACTGTGCTCCCAAGGGAGGTGAAGTGCATAGGTTCCACTTCACATGCCATAAGGATTTTAACCCAATCCCTGTAACAGCACATAGGGACAAAATACGTAATGCAATAGCTCCGTGAGGGGAAGCTCATTTCATCATGCCTTCAGAAAGACAAGAACCGGGAAACACCTTTTATCTAGCCTCTGCCTAGCCAGTCTCATCCTCAATTCTTTATTGATGGTTTTATGGTTTTTTACTGCCTTGATGAGACAGGGCTGCTGTCATGTCATATGCAAGAGCACCTCCCTTGTTGGACTTGTTTGGTAGGTATATTGAGATTTTAAGTCCTTTGTCAGCTTCCATGAACAATGAATATGTGTTCAAAAAAGGAAAAAAATAAAGGAAAAACGATATTATTAGACAGAGCAAAGTCTCAATAAGTCCCATCGCTTCCCCAGCTGCTGTTGTGCCTAGTAATTTTTATAGTCTATCAGGAAGTGTGAAATCATCACTTAATTTTGTGACAGAGGTTTTCATCACAGAAGGTGAGGATGTGAAACACTCCTCTCCTAAATGCCATTGCAGCTGTAGGTTAATTCTCAGCTACTGAGTCTCTCCCCTTACCCCAGGTACCAGTGGGGAAAGAGGCAAGACAAAACAGTCCAAACCAAATCACCTATTTTCTTTGATGAAAACAGGCAGACAAGTGCCAGCCCTTGCTTCAGAAACTTCCCAGGATGCTAAGGTCCTAAGCAGGGAAAGTTCCCTTCACAAATTTCTCACCAGCACACAGTAAATAAGACACATACATGTTTCCTCTGGCTCTTGCACCTCTCAGCAGCAATGAGGGCAAACCTCTAAGTCTGGGTGCTCCAGNGGCTCCTCATCCATCAAGCACCCAGACTGAGCCTTTAGGCTTTGTCTGAACTGTCTGAGCATTCACTGCTCTTGGCCAGGTCAAGGGTCCCCACATCTTGTAAGACCAATTCATGAAATGCAGACTCATGAACTTTGGACACCTGGAGAACCTGAGGACAATTTGTCCTTAACCACATCCACATTTGCCAGTGTGGAATCTCCCACTCACCTGATGTACTTACAAAGACAAGTGCAACAAGGTCCCAACCAGCCTGATGTTATGGCAGTGCATAGAGGGAGGTGCAGAAAGCTTCCAGGCACTGGAGCAGAGTACAGATTATGATGAGATCAAGTCAAATCCCAATCTTATGGAAATCAGCTGGAACTTTGTCACTGTAAGAAGTATAGTCCACACCACTCTACGAGAGCTGCTGAAGAGGCAAGAGAAGCAGTGCAGAGTGATGGAGGACAGGATGTAAAGCATGCTGCCTCCAACATCTTCCTAGGGGACTTCACAGGGGCAGAATGAAATTTGTACTCTTTTCAGAATGTCACAGCCACCATCCCCCTTGTAGAGCATAACAGACCTTTAACAATTCTGAGTTGATGCCTGGTACTAATAGGCAAGATCACAGACAAAAAGGTCGTTGGTTTGCTCCTGACCTTGAACTGGACTGGAAGCTATCGCAGTCCCACTGGCACTGTATCAGCCTCTCAGCAAGAAGAGTTCAACATGCACAGAGACCTCCTGACACAGCCTACATCCCCTTCGTATCTTGCAGGTCCTCCTCCTTCACACACCAGCCTGGCACAAATCACTGTCCATCCTGGCATTACACTCTGTTTAATATTTAATGAACATGGTAGGGAAGGGGCACAAACCTGGTGCAGCAACAATGAACCTGGTTCAGTGGTATGGAAGTGTTAGCCAGCGCCAGTAAAGTGACAGTCCTGCAAGGTGCTTGCCTTGACCCTTCCAGAAGGGAAGACTAGCTTGGGCCAGGTTAGCGCACAGGGGTGCAGGTACTGCTTGGTTTCTACCAGTGTCCAAACTAGACTGATAAGATCAGAACAATGGGATAGAGATAAACCCTTGAGTCAGGATACAGAACTAAATCAAAGTTTTATGGGCTAGGATGAAAGGGGAAGTACTTCAAAGTCTGCAACACATTAATTTTCCTTTCTGCTGTGTTTTTCCTTCCCCCTTGTTTTAATATGATGGATCACCTGATAATGATAGGAGGTCGTTCTGACTGGCATGTACACCGAGGATAAAGGAGATCAGGAAATTGGATGTGAGGCTCTATACTGTATTTCTGTGAGTTCTGGAGCCACCAGAAAGAGACCCTTGGTTGGATTGCTAATGCTATTCCATTCCCCTCAGTCGCAGACATGCAGTCCTGTGTTCAATTTCCTGCCATCACTGGCTGTGTCTACAGCACAGCCAAAGAACAGGAGTATGAAGTGTATCTGATTTAGAGATGTACACGAATCAGGCACAAGCTCTGGCTACAGTAGGAAATTGAACTCTTGATGAAAATGTTTCTCACCAAGGAGCCTCCTTGTCTTCTCCCAGCCCTCCCCATTCTGTGTTATCTGGGGCTTAAGGTCACAACTGTTGGCTCTTTCACCCAGAGAACTGCTTTAGTATTTGCTTTTCTAGCCCAAATTTTCCATAAACTGTGAAAAAAGCTCTCCCAGAGTGTACTGAGCCCCTTTCCCACTCTCTCCTTCCTGAATACACTGACCACACCAGTGTGAGTTACACACCTAAGCAAGTTACGTTCATTCTGCTGCCTCCTGCATCCTACAGGAAAAACTGCTTTGTCTGCTGAAGGGAGTGGAATCACAACAGAGCAGGGTTAGCTTTTCTAATACATACATGACAAAATCTCCTTTGGATACAAATCTGGCCTTGCAGAAGCTATCAGAACATTGGGAATCTGCCCCTGTTATGGGCTTTGGGGGTTTCTCAGTCAAATCCCATCACATGCTTCCTCAGCTGTTAGGCGGTCAAAAGGACACACTTCCAGAAAGACGGTGAGATGTGCAGGCGCAAAGACATTCATGATGTGGCGCTAGGGCACTAAGTTCTGGATCCTACCCTACTGACATTTTGAAGGAGATAAAGCCTGTGAATTGCAGCCTAGGAAAAGGCACCACTAGCAATACCTATCTCTGAACTGGACTCAAACAGCTTCACATCCTAAAGGCTTTGGAGTCCAGACCCTGACTCACAGCCTTCACTCATCTCATGCTATAGACAGCTATTTGCACTTCCAGATTGCAACCTGAACAAAGACAGATGTCTTGAAATACTCAGGCAAGGTTTTTGCTCAAGTTAAGACAGCCAGGCAGTCTTAAGCAAAATACTCCAAATATTTAATTAAAACAGAATTTTTATTTTAGATCTATGGGCTGGATAAGCATCTGAACATGCATGGGTTTAAGTTGCTTCCCAGCTTTGGGGGATCTGCGCTACATCTCCCTGGAAGGCTATTTTACTTGCCGCACAACCTGGAAAACCACCCAGCAACAACCCTCACCCATCAGGCTGGACTGTACAGACAAGATATTGATGCAGCAACCTGATGTAATCAAAAGCTATAAAAGGCAAAGCAGTAAATCATTTGGATGCAACAGTCTGTCTGTGCACTTAGCTGTTTTTTATGTTTTCCAAAACATCCAAGAAACAAAATTGCATTTAACTGTTAACAGTCACACAGCAATTTTCTTGCAAAGCTTGTGTTCTCACAGTGGGTGGTGGGGGGGAAGAAACATGGCTTGGAAGTAGGTCAAGAAGTGTATAGAATTGGGAATTACATATTTTCCTTTTTTTTTTTCTTTCCTGCAGGTGAGTCATCTGAAACTCATCTCACTGTTGAGCACAGCTTTTGGGAAAGGTGGCTCTCACTTCTGCTAGCATTAAAGAGTCAACCATATTCTTTACTGAGCTTTCTTGAAGTGCTCAGTAAAGACATCAAGCCCACTTAAAAGACGTAAAACGAGATGTGCAGCTCTGAGGAAAGCTTGTGCAAAGCTAACTGGAAATTAAGGGTTAGATCTCTCTCTTACACCACATTTGGAACCATCAAGACCTGTACTAAATGGAAAGAGCTGCCTGGGCAGAGGCAGAAATGCTGTCTGCAGCTTTCCTCTGAGCAGGAACTGCCATTTCCCGGAGCTGCAAGTTCAGGAAAGCTGAAGAAAAGCACATAAGGTCGAAAGAGCCTTTTGCTAGAGGATCAGGAGGCCAGAGTCATCTCCATAGCACAGAAGTGGGTCATGGTCCCTCCCTGGTAGGGACTTGGTATTTCAGCCCAACCCATGGAAACATAAAGCCACCTTACAGATTTCATATCCTCTAAAGTGCACTTTTGTTTCTGTCTATGAGATGAACTTTGCTTTTCCCTTGTATCTCAAGACTGCATTTTCCAAATCAAAAAATCAGTCAAGATATACAGAGGGTGAAAGAGATCAGTAAGTCCTATCAGTTTTTAAAGTGACTAAAAGATAGCTGTGGACCTGGGACAAAAACCATAGATTGGGCAAAAACTGAGGCATTTTCTCATTTTATCTTCATCTGTATCCCTGAGAAGCAGGGGAGGGAAAAGCCTCTTGTTTTGACTGCCTGGCCTCAGCAATAAGACAAACTCTGAGGCCCTAGGAGAGAGAAAACAGTACCAGCATCTCAGGCTTTCCTTAAAAATTGTGGACCACCTCACCAGCCTCCTCTCAGAGGATTCATGGTAGAGGAGTGCTATTGAACCATGTCTGGAGCTGGGTTGTTGGTGGCCAAATGTCCCTGACAGCTGTGGAACTAGTTTAACTTACCCCAGCTGAAAATTTTACCTATTGGGTGACATTTAACTGCCCTGTTTTCCCCGGGATTTGTCAAGATATCAGGCACTCAAGGTGACTCATCGCCAGCTAAGCCAGAGCCAGCAAGAGCTGTCACGCTGCACAGTGCTCTGGCTGCCCAGGGGCGTTGTCAGTGATGCAGTGACCAGAGCCTTCCCCACCTTAACAACTTGGGCATCAGGGGTGTGTTGCAGGGCATCACTCAGGTTGGATAAACCCCTCCTGTGCACTAGAGGTGTGGATGCTGAGGAACCTTTCCCTCTGTATTGCAATGGGGCAATGTTCATAACGCTGCAGCAAAATTCAGCTACACCAGGGCACCCACCGAGCACTCCAACTGTCTTGCATGCAGCTACACCAGGATAAATAGGAAGAAAATTCCTAATTATAAATCCTGTCAAATATCTTGCACCTTCCCCCACTCTCCTCCATTGCCTTTATACCCTGTCTCTTTCCCTGTCAGCCTGCTCTTGATTTTCAGTGGGTTTGTATATATTTAGCCTGAGGATAAAGCTTACATGTGAGCAGATGAACTGAAGGCAGCAGAGCAGTACCCCACAAAGCCTGAAGGAGGAGGTGGCATGTACACCCAAAGGACCTGGTCAGCTACAGGCACTCCATCATCATGCACTGATAATGCACCCTTGTCTGCACACAACAGACATTTTACTCCATAGAGCCCCTTCTTCTGGTCCCAGGTTTGGACCACAGACATTTCTCACTAGGAGGCCACAGGATGCTTTTAGAAATGGATGCATCATCATTCAGAGCCAGATGGGCCAGAAGTCATCCACCCCTGTGGACGTATGAGAAAAATAAATAGGATAATACACAGGCCACGGTTTGGATGATCCCACCACTCTGGCCTGCACATGGGGCTGGGAAAGAGGTGGCTCAGTGAAGCCCTGGCCACACAAAGGGAGGGTTTTGTATTTGGAATTATGCCAAGAGGTCCAGGGGAGCAGTGCCTGACATTAATATGCTTGGCACAGCATTAAAAAGAGGAGCAAATGGAATAGGAGGCCAAAGTAGCAGCCTTGATGTAGGACATGAAAGGAGACATTTGCTATCAGATCAGAGACGAGGAGGCACCTCCATAAAAAACTACACTTGAATGGCTGCTGAACAGCTGTGTGATGGGCAGGAATTTGGAAAGAGCTGCTTCTCATTCAAAGACACACACAAACTTGCCTTTCCCTGGCTTATTTCAGAGAGAGGAGTTATGCAGGAAGCAGATGTGGGGTGAAGCTGTGTTCAAACAGAGATGCTAAAAGCTGTGTAAAACTGAATTGAGTGCATAGGATGAATTGAACAATAACACTGAATCAACACAAAGTTTGTCACTGGGTTCTCTGGACCGAAAAAAAAAAAGATGGAAAGTACTCAGTGTGGGCAGACAATCCTTTGTTTGTATAGTGAAAACAGCATTTTTAGGTTGAGTCAAAGAAAAATCTTTGTAAAACTACACAAACCACCCAGAGTCACTCCATCCACCATGGAAATAAAAGGGTCTGAAGGAGCACAGCAAGTATTTCATTAGCCATAACCATGCCACCATGAAGGTGGCAACATCCAAATAGCAGTGGGGGATATGTTTCTGCAGATAAAAGGAGATCACTGAGCTTGCCTAGGAGAAAGCTCTTAGGTGACCATGGGATTTTAGATCTGGAAATACCCACATATACAAATGACATTTGGCAGGAGCCAAAACTGGACAGAGTCAGGCCCCAAATGTTGAGCTGTGGGAGCAAGCAGCCTCTAGTACAATGCATTTTGAAATATGGCTCAATTTCAAGTAACTTAAGATGTTGAAATTATTATCTAATAGCATTTTTAACCAATCTACACTATTTCAAGCAGAAGTTTTTAAGCCTGAGGCAGGGGTTACTCAACGTGTTTAGATGGTATGACTTGCACACGAAGACCGCCTGGAGGAGGCACAGCTCTATTCCAAAGTTTTGTGACAATACCAACATCAGAAGAGAGAACTTCTGACAACCGCTGCTATGCACAAGATGACATCTCTTACAGCTCTGCAGAGGTGGCTGCACACCCTTCTGCCCCTGCAGTGTGGATAGAGGAAGAGCTGTCCATGGGAATAGGTTCTTGCCTATCACCACATCTCAACTGGAATAAGAACTTGAGGAGCCCAAAGGGGGAGATAGTGGGAAAGGAGCAGAAGCCAAGCAAACCTAATTAAACAGTTAACAAAACCCCCCAAATCTTCTCTGAGCTTTAGCAAATTTGCCCTGGAAAGGCAATGCAAATCATTAGAAGAAAAGGAAAAACTGCCCCCAAAATTGCTTCTTGTAGATAAAAATCATGTAAACACGAGATGGGTTTTGCATCCTTAACCGATAGTCACCATCTGCACAAATACAGTTCATGCAGACTTACTGAGAAGTGTAAGAGGGGGACAAAAAAGAAGAGCAGTGGCCATCACCAAGGTACACTCCTTTCCTTAGGAGGCCATATGTGTTTTCCCTGACTGCTTTCATGCTGTAGCCAAAGCTTGCCAAAATCACACAGAGAATTGGGAACCTCTCCCTCTGAAAAGTGCTGTTGGGAGACAAGCATATAGGAGCTGATGGACACAGGGCAACCTGTGACTTCTACTGGTTTAGACCCATTCCTACTCAGGAGCTCCTTCCTTGCTGCAGTCTGGGTATCCAAGCAAAATGATCCCCCTGGGCTCATCTGCAGATGGGTGTCTCCAGTAGGAGGCTGTGGTCACAATGTCCAGTCAGCCCTCTTTCTTTGTAGCCTTCAATATTGGTTTAACCACAAGGGAGGGGCGGCTTGCCTTACCCCAGTGCTGTCCCTGAACAAAATTTGGAGAAACTATTGTAAGGAGAGGTGTGCAAGGGCTTTGGTCTGCAAAACTGAGCAAGCTAAACACCAAGCAGTCCTTCTTGGCCAGGCAGCGATTCTGGGACACAGCCCTGCCAGCAGCTTGCCTCAGGACAACCATGGCCATTCCTTTCCTAACACACTCTCAGAGGGAAAGATGCCTTGAAGGAAGACTTTGAGTCAGAGGACAGCCAGGATTTGACCCTGTGAAACATTTGAAGAAGCTGCTTTAACCGTATTTGGACCTCTGAAACTCTCCTATGTATTGAGATGGTTTCCCAGAGGAATGGGGTGTTCCTGTGGGTCTGTACGTTCTGTCTCTCCTCCTGTCTCCATTACACTCTGGCAGTACAAGAAAAGAACAAAAATAACTTGTCTATGTTGTTAGGGAAATGGAAGACCCAACCCTACAAATGGTTATCTTTGAGTACATAATTTTTAATTACATACTTAAGCAAAGCCCAAGGTAATTTAGTAAGTTAAGCATGTAATTCCACTTTAACTGATGGGTAAGTCCCTAAAGCAAATGCATATGTGTATGCTGGGCCACTCCCTAACTCAGCCAAGACTCACTGGGGAGCTAGAGGGGCCTCACTCAGGTGGCATTGGGGATGTTTTAGCAAGGTACTGTACTGGTGTCCACACAAGTGGGTGACAAAGCCATGCCTCAAATTTGTACCATGAGCCCAAGTCACCAAGAGAACAACCCTGGATGAAAATAAACCAGTTTTACTGGAAGGGAGGGAGGTGGGGGGACAGATGCAGGCTGAGGAAAGCTGTCCAGCCTCATCCATACACTGCAGCCCTAAAGCCTCCCCAGTAACTCTGCACCTCTCCATCTGCCAGCATGGCTCTAGCAGCCAGGCAGCTCACCTCTTCTCACCTCTGCACAGCTGTGCTGCAAGAAGTTTATTGCACAAACACATCTATTTCTTAGTTTCATCATGTATAAAATTAGGTTAAAAATAGATATCCACACTTAGAAAAATATCTGGAGATCCTTAGGTGAGTGCTGTGCAAATAGAAATTGTTGTTACTAATAACTAGGTAAGATTAAAAAAGAAGTGAGATGGGAAATCTATGCTGATCCTTTTGATAGGCCTGCTGTCTGCCAAAAAAAAAAACAACCAAAGAATAAATTACCTGTTAAAGTCACATCCTACTGTTTCAAAAATGTCTTCATCCTTCATCAAGCTAAAAAAAAAACAACAAAAAAAAAAACCCCAACCACCACACCAGTAGGCAGGCAGCCTCCCTAGGGCTGTCTCTGAAACCAAACCCCTCCTCAGGTGTCAATGGAGCATCACCTTGCCTTGGGAGACGGGTTAAAAACATGTCTTGTCCCAGGAGTTCCAGGGGCAGCACAATGGCTGCAGGACTGTGCTGTTGTCCAGCCAGTCCATCACCCTCCACTGGCATCCACTTTCTGGACTTGTGGCCTAGCTGTTCTCAGGTAGTCCCCATATTCCTAGCATGAAGTTTTCCATTTCTGCCTTCTGTCAAGTCATGAAACTGTATATCCAGTGAAAATATAGAACAAAGAGGAAAAAATCAGCACCATGGCTTAGTGAATTGTATGAGTGGGTGCCATAGAGCAGGAGGTAGTGTAAAAGTCTTGGCACACGGCAGAAACATCCCACTTATGGTGCCAGTACAATGGAGAATGGATTTAAAGTAATGGAAGGGAAGAAGTGGAGAGAGGAAAGGAGAAAAGGTTATGGTTGCCTGACACTTTTGGGCACATAAAGGAGGCTCTGTGACAAGAGGACTTGTTTAAAGGATTACAGCACTAGTTGCACATACACCTTGTTCAGTAAGGAAGGTCACCTGAGTCCCACGTAACACCTTCATCAAAGCACAAGGAGATGCAGTGAATGGCCTGGGCATGCAACAGCCAACCCACCTCAAGCATTTATATCTTTCCTGTTTCTCTACCTTCCAGGGGTGAAAGCATGCCACTCAACACTGAATAATGTGCTAAAACCCAGTGCAAATCACTTCTCTAATTCTCACAGCTGGTACCCACATATTCCTGCCAGAGCTGAGCCAGGGGGCACAGAATGAACAGTTAAAAGTGATCTCTAACTACTAGATATGCCTATTAAGAGTGCCAAGGAATTTATCCACTGCAGAGGATTGTTCTTCTGGGTATCACAAACTAGGTTTTGCCTTCTTACCAGTGTATGAAGGCTAGGCAAAGGGTAGGAACAATGGGAAATTATTCTCTTTTCCTGGATGTAGCAGAGCAATGACATTATGTGTCTGTGATTACAAAGGGAGACACTGATTTTCTACCTCCTTAGAAAGTAAGGGACAGTTTCATTCAAGAGCAGCATCAGTAATTTCTCCAAGGGCAACAGTCAGTTCAAACTAGACAGCACAAATGCTCATTGGCATTTCAGAGGTGAACAGCAAGTAAACATTCATAGCTGAACAGATGCCCCGCTCTCTTCATTGTGTTAGATATATTTTCTTTACAGGCAAAAAAAAAAAGATAAAAGAAAATGGCATTGCTAAGTAGCTTCCATGAAGGCTTGTAATGTCACCTTACATGGGGTGCTGACCCTCTGGGCAGGAAACTGGGTGAACATTCCAAAGCATGTTGCATGTGCTGAGTTTTATTCAAGGTGGATATTTTGGAGGGTGGAATCACCTGAGAAGAGACACATGAGGAGACAACCAGCAGAGATGCACGAAGGAGGAAGCCAAATAAAACTGAGGAACCAGGAGGGGGGGGAAGCGTGCAGCAGGGAGGAGATGGGTCTGTCCCGGACAGCACAAATATCACTCACTCAGTGTGTGACTCAGTCAATCCACTCTGAGCATGACATTTCTCTTGGTAGAAGATGTCCTCTCCCCAGTTTCCACGCTCTAATGCACTGATGCTTTCATTTCAAAAGGTGACACGATTATAAGGGATGCTAAAAATACACATGGGCTTTCATTCCACTCCCCCGTCCCTGGTGGAACAGAATTTCCAGCTTTCCTCATAGCCACAAACAGTGATTTAATCTGAAAGGCATTTGGGGGGCCAAGACCCTTGCTTTCATTTCATTATCTCCTCCCTAACTAACAACCAAGGCTCAGACTTATAGCCCAGCCTAGTTCTTTGGATGACCATTAGTTAGCACTCTCCCAGTCCAGCCAGAGGGAAGAGAGCCTTTCTCCTGCTCATCCTTCAGTCTTCCAGCCCTTAAGCATGATTAAAAGTCTAGCTCAGTAGCACCCAAATTTCCCATGCTATTGTCCACCTTTGCTACTCTCTGAGGTCCTCACAGTTCCTTTCTTGCCCTAAGACTGAGGATACAGCAGACACACAGAGCTGGACTTCATCACATGTGCAGCACCCAGATCCTCCCTCAAAACACAAGCCTCCCAGTAGCTAGGCACCACAAAAGTCCTGCCAACTCCCTGTCACTCCTAGGAGGCCTTGGGGACCAGTCACAGCCTGCGTAAATTGTGCTTCCTGAAGGAATACAGCTCATGGATGTACAGATCAGGTGCTTCAATACTGACTCCAGAAAAGAGATGAATGCCCAGTTAGTCTTTAGTGCACAAAGCCAGCTCAGCATTTAAAACCAAAAGGGTTTAAGAAAACAAAGAGTTAATTATACAAACACTAAATTTCCCTTTCTGCAAACACTCAATGCAATTGCAATTCTGCTTAAAATATTTTTTTTGAAAACCCAACTGCCTATGGATGGTATCAGACAGACTTTATGCAGGGCAACTCTTCAAAATGATGGGAAAGTATTTAATAAAATTACAGTTTATTCATTTAACATTAGATCACTATAAACTCTACCTAGCTTCAAATGCTTTATGTCATGTCTGAAACATTATTTTTCTGCTGTGGTTGGAAAGACACATTCAAATACTAAGTTATGGTAATTCCTGCTTATGCATTAGGTATTCAAAATAGAAGCCTTAATTGCAAGTTGCAAAGGCTATAAAAGGCAGGCAATAAATCTCAACAACAGAGGATCAAAAAGGAAGAATATGCAGTAACATGGGTTTTTTTATCTAAAAGCAGGACATATTAGTCTGGTACAAGACCTCAGTTATTAAAAGGAAAATTTCCCCTCAAGTGACAGATTCTATGAAATACTTCTGTGTTAGGGCAATTAAGAAAATACAAACATTTATACTCAGGATCATTGTCAGTATCCCACAACTCAGGGACTGACACTGGCTTTTGTTTGTCTCTTCAAACAAAAAAAATTACAATTTGTACACACAAAAGCATGGGACTATTGATAGATACTCAATAAGCACCCCAAAACTTTAATTTCAAAATTTCATAGAAGAATTGGATGATTGAAAGCATTTTTACCACATCTTCTGTTGTCTCCAAATTTTTGAGTCTCTCAAAATCAGATATTTATTCTTACATATCGGGATACCCTTTTGAGATTGACATTTTGTAGCAGCATGCAAGCCTCATGTAACAACTTCATAGTGAGTCTAGACGAAGAGGACATCTTTATGTACAAATCCAGCACATTCACTTCATGCTGTAGTTATTGATCAAGAGATCATTTAAGTATAGAATTTGTGTTAAGGGCTAAGGAATTACTCCTGTGGGAACATGGAAGTGAGTTACTTAGTAAATGCAGAAACATGAGTTATCTCTCCAGAAAAATTAAGCAGAGGGAAGATGACCTTTTGTTTCAACAGCAGGATATAAGAATTCATTACTTTTCAATGAGATTGCTTTAATTTACATGTGTTTGAACCAACTGAAACAGTTTTTCAGCTTGTATGAATCAAAGACAAAAGGGAATTGCCTGTATAATACATGTGTATATATATACAAATAAAAATCAGGAGAGTTTCAAACAGCTCCAAAGACATTCTGTGGAGCTGCTGCCACAAGGATGGCACAGCCTGCACCCTGTATGCCCCTTGAACAGGCTGTTTGTTCATGTAGAACAAGTACTGCCAGCACCACAGCACTGAGCTGCAGCACCCATGAGAGACTGACAGCAGCACTGCCAGGCCCTAGCTGCATGGTATATTCCATTTCTACAGAAAAGGAATGTTCCTCTGCCACCTAGCAGGCTGCAATGCTGTGTCAAGCCCTCCCAGCACACAAGGTCACTGTTCCTCCCCTGTACCCACTCTTGCCACCCTTGCTTACCCCATTTAGCCCACGGCTCTGCCAGCAGTGCAAGGCAGC
>WEKX01012334.1:169037-190223 GCA_013390025.1 Pitta sordida | reverse complement strand
TATTTATATATATATATATATGCACTAGTTATTCAGTGTAGTTTCACTCTATGCACCCCAAGGGATATATTGACAACTATCATCATGACTCTTGCCTTCAAGAGCAATTTGTAATTGTATCCAAAAATTAAAATAACACACGACTGCAATTCTGGCTATGAAATGCATTGAAAGAGAAAATAGAAAATTTCCCATTCAGATTATTATGTATCATATTCTTGCCTTTGTGTCAGTGAAGAAATATTCTATGACAGAAGAGAAGCATAAACCCCAACACTTATAGGCAGTTTCCAATGGCAAATCACTCCTTCAGTAAACAATTTCTTCCTAATATCAAGTCTAAACCTCCTCTGATGGAGCTTGAGACTGTGTTCTCTTGTTCTGTCACCCCTTGCCTGAGAGAGGAGACTGACTCCCACCTGACTACAACTCCCTTTAAGGTAGTTGTAGAGAGCAATAAGGTCTGCCCTGAGCCTCCTCTTCTCCAGACTAAACAATCCCAGCTCCCTCAACCGCTCTCCACCGGGCTTGTGCTCCAGCCCCTTCACCATCCTTGTTGCCCTTTTCTGAATACATTCTAGCATCTCAACATCTTTCTTAAACTGAGGGGCCCAGAACTGGACACAATACTCAAGGTGGGTCCTAATTCAAAGGTCTTTTCCAGCCTTGCTAATACCGTGACACTGTGATTTATCTCATTCACAGTAGACCATGTGGCTGCATTCAGAACATCATGCAGACACAAATTAAGCTGCCTTAGCTGGCACATCTCACTGCTCTTTGCTGTTCTGCTCACACATTGATCTCTGCTGGAGTAAGTGACATGACATTTCCTTGCAGGATCAATAGCGGTGCCTGCATAGGTGTCTGGGCACCATGGTGTACAAGCAACTTTCAGCTCAATTCAGCCCTCAGGTCACACTCTACATAAATACTTGGATTTGAATCAGAAAAAAAAGTTCACTGAGGGGCCGAGTGGAGGAGTTGTTAACTGGAATTGTTTGGTGGTGGCCCAATTAAGCCTTTTCAGACACAAGCATGGGAGAAAAAAACTGAATACCCTAAAAGATCATGGAATATTAGGCAATATTTCAGTAGATGCAAAGAGCAGATTGAATAGACACATTCTGATAGAAACTGCAGCTGTCAGCCCTACATATACTGTACATTAGAAGTTCTGTCTCAGAAAAACTGGGTTTAGTCCTCTCTGACCATCCCATCAGATTCCAAGACAAATTACACTTACTTGGACCTTTCAGACTAGTAGATGAAGAAGGAGGTTATGGGGGTCACTATATCAAGAATCATTTTAAAATTGGAAGAACAACAAAAATTATGTGCTCAGCTGTAACTCCGTTGGCAATGAAAAAACTCAGAATAATTATTGAATAGTGCTATACTGTCAATTTAGCCCTGCCTTTTCTGATTTTTCAAATTCAACTTACTTGTTCCTAGACCTTTTCCAAGGTAACCAGAAAGGTACTTCCCAGATAAATCTGTCTATAACTCTGAGCACTGCTGAGTCCAGCAAATTCTCAAGCAGTATAGAATAAAATTAACAAGTTAGTATGATCCACACCTGAGTAGCACAATGCTCCCCAGAAGGTCTTGCTTCCTCAGGTGTTTGCACAGCCTCTCAATACATGCTCTGGGACATAACTTTCACAAAATGACTAGCTTTGAGGATACAAAAGAGCTGAAAAGTGCATTAATTTCCAGTAAATATTTCTTAGAGCCACACAGCTGCTACTTTGAATTTGGAGCAGACTTGGACCAAGTACTATGTTCTGCAAATACAGTCATACCTCAGTTATTTGCACAGTCATATTTGTGTCTTCTCATATTTGCAGAAATATTTCCCACAGTACTTACTCAGTTATTCATGGAGTGGTGTATAATTCTGCAGGACGCTGTGGTCCCACACTGCTATGGTGGGCAGCCCTGGCCCCAGCCGGCCCTGCCAGGAGTCAGGAAGTCTTTAAGAGTAACACAAGGACTCACATGGGGCCTGTTCCAACCGATCGGGCCATGGCAGCCAGCCTGGACTTGCCAATGCATATGCGCATATGTGCATATGCAGATATCTATAGCCTCAGGCAAAGCACTCCTGCCAGTGCTAGCTGCTGCAGTTAAAGGCTCTTTGCTGCCATAAGGAGCCTGGAGTGTTGCAGTGTTCCAAAGCTGCCATATATCTGGCAATAATTTGCCATATTAATGTCCGACCTGTATTTGTGGATTAAAGGTTTTGCGGGACCCACAGGAGGCCTGTAATCCGCGAATATAGAGGTATGACTGTATAAGAAAAAGTAGTATATAAAGTAAGCCCTCAGCTCTTCACAGTTCAAATTTCATAGCTTCCAATCTTCACGTGTTTTCTTCTTGCAAAATCACCATGCGCAGAGTGCCTTTGTCGCACATTAAATACACAGAATGAAAATATTATTTTTATACCATCACAAGTCACTATTTAATGTGTAAAATTTCACCATCTTTCTGAGCAACTAAACTACTAAATGTATTCTATTTGTATTATCTCTGTCATTCAATTTACAGTAATGTTTACGGCCAGGATCCCTCCAATGTAACCTGAAACTGCTGTTGAAGGGATCAGGCTGCAATACAATGTGAACACTTTGACTTCTAAATAAATTCCTTGTAATGTCTCCCACAATTTAACCCAGCATGTGACTATATGTTTACACTTGCCTGAAATCACCTCTTCTCTTCCTCCTCTCTTCTCATTTTGCTGAGCATATACTCTCATCCAATATTAACAGAAAATCTAACTCTTTTACCATGGGAGGAAAAACATCATTACCCAGGAAAATGGAAATTCCTACATTTTCATTTGTCATTTTCCTAGGAGAATTATCTCCTAGATTTACTAGTAAGTTACTATTTTTTTAGGCATCAGAGGATAAACTTGTATTTGTTCTTTTACCTTTCAGAATTGCTTCTTTGAAACAACACATTCTTTTTAAGTTCAAAGATACTTCAGAAGTCACCAATGGGACATCATTAGAGAGTTACGGTTTTGTTTTCTGCAAACAATTGTTCATTTCTAAAAATGCTCTTACGGATATGATTAGGAACAGCTGTCATTGAAGAAGTAATTTTGTTGTTTTATCATATTATGGTCATTCTCCTTGGAAAAAAATCCAGAACAGTTGACATTCTATTACACACTGTGGAGGATTATCTGGATCTGCAGGATAAGTGAAAGAACCAAATGCAAGATTTAAGGATTCTGTGGAGAGTACACCCGCCTGGTGTTCTATGAATTTCAGGAAAAGCAGTCCTCTACCTACAGTACAGATGCCTGTGGAGATATTCATCTTTCTACGCAGCAGGGTATGAGATCCACCTTACTGGCTGCATAGATCAACATCATCTCAGACTGCTACAGTCAGAATCAGAAATATAAGGTATTGGAACATAGAGCTCTGGGAAACTATAAAAAGGTTCTTGTGGAGACTTTCATAGTTACGGAAATTCTGCAGGCTCCAAAGCAAGCCATAGGTGAAGACAGCCCATCCCATTATCAAGGCAGGTAGCTTTAGTGGTGAATAAAATCCATGGCCAGCTAGAGATGCTTTGTTCCCTTCCTAATCTCTGTGTATTTATCTGCTCTCAAGAAAGAACAAAAATCAAGTATGAGATTGGAAAAGCCCTTGAGCCTTTCCCAAAGGAAGATGCAGTTGGACCCTTTTCAGCAGCGACTCAGGTCTATCTCCCCATGCCATCATCCATGACCTGAGCGTTAGCTACTCTGTCTCAAATGTGCCTCAGTCTGATCTGGTCACAGCTACTTTGTCTATTTCCCTGATAAAATTATAAATTTGACTGATCACCTGAGCCAGCTCTGTGCAGAGAGGTACACCAAGGACCACAGCTGGGGATGGAGCTGGTGAGGAAGAGCCAGGTTGCCACGAATAAGAACCAGACTACCAGATCATTAAGCACATACGAAAAAATGAATAGCAAAATAACTTATTACTGTACCCATTTCTTCCTCCCGTACAGGAAAATACTATGTCTACATTAGTGAGTGTACCAAGGATGGATATCTGGAGAGAAACAACTGTTGCTAAGGTCCATCACACACACACGTGTTGTCAGTGAGATTTATAACACCCTAACTTTATTCTGCTCCTGTGAACTAAAGGTTCACCAATAGTTGAAGTGCATTTGGGGCAAACCTGCATCACATCATGCAGTCACTTTCATGTCAAAGGAAATTAATTTGTGCACTCAAGACTACTCTGCAGTGTGAATAAAGTATTGTAAAGGGACTTCACAGAAGGTTTTCTTCAAAAGCTCCCTCCTGACACAAATTCAACTACTAATATAGATGCATCTTGAAGACAAAATGCACTCTAGAGCTATAGTTATGGCTGTCTAGTTGGTAGCTGACCTGTGCTTTATGTGTGTTTTAACCTGAACCTCTGCCAGAGAGCTGAAAAACATAAAAACCCGCAAATTCCTGGCTCCCTGGGAGAGGAGCTAAAAACTCATATCTCATAAGCTGGAAGGGGGAAGACTAGGCACATTGCTCTTCAAATACAAAGAGAGAGAAAGGAGGGAGGTAAGTGGAAATTGTTTAATGTGTGGCACCTAAAATGCCTTCCCCCATTTTGCACTGTCCTGTACAGATGCACATGCCTTACAATACTCTGCTAATTAGGAATGTTGTTCCTGTTTTATATGGCATAATTTACAATCTGAGGAAAGTACCACTACTTTTACTATACAGAAGAACGCTCACCTGGATCAGGAGGACCACTATTCCCACTTCACTGAACCAGAGTTTTCCTGTTAGTATTTGTCAAACTACAATAAATTCATCTTTTAAAACTCAGTTTCCTAGGCAAAAAACAATTCCAAAACCTGACTCCAGAAAATATGAAAGTTATTTCTGTAACACTTTTTAAAACAATGTGATTTCTTGGTTTAGAATGTAGTTCCCCAATTCATAAATGGAACCTTATGACATTTTGTTTCAAGGTAATTTTGTTTCAGAAATTGGTGTTAATTAGAAGAATAAAATTAAATACAGCTGTTTGACTATCAGTATACAGTACATTTTATTTTGAATCAAGCCAAGTCCTTGGTTAGGAGATTTCTACAGTATGGAAGAGAATGGTGCTTCCACACCAAAGTTCCCACAGTGATTGTAGATTTCCAGACTGTCTTTTTGTTGCACCACCTGTCCTTGACCTCTGTCTGGAATTAACATCATAGTTACTAAGGAAGAACAAGGATGAAGTCTGCAAGAACATTATCTAATTTGTTCTGCACATGTCCAGAAAAGGAGGAAAGAAACACTTAGAGAGCAGTGACAGCTCAGGCCATGAATCACATTGAAATCCACTTTAGTACAGTGGTGAGTGTTGCTGCCTCTCATGTGGGAGACCGGGGGTTCGATTTCCACCAGGGAGGCAGTGGTGCCATTTAAGATGATTTGAGCATTCAGAAAATTATAGATTTTAGTGAGTTAGGTAGAAGCTTAGAGATTTAGGGACTTCAGTGAAATAGTGAAATGTTGGGGTCCCTTCCAACTCAGAATAACCTGTGAAACATGACAAAAGGGTCCCACTTTGCTTTGATAAGTTCAGCTGCCTCTGCTTAGCACCTTTATTATCTTAGTCTCAAAGGTAATAGTCTCACACTGTCCAAGGGAGTCAGTGAAAGCAAGTCTAATCTTCTATACATCATCTCAAAGGGCACCTCTCCTTTACAAATCTGTAGCACACTGGCTAAGTAACATGCCATATGAATGATTTCCAGCAGCACTTCTCCATGAGCTTCTCCATCAGCATGCTGGGAATATACTACAAATGCTGTGAAGATGAAAAAACATATGTATATACATACATATAAACAAGTGTCTGTGTCCTCAGGTAGAGAAAGGAAGTCACTCACCTTTTAGGTTTCTTTCTCAAGTGAGTGGATATCTAAATATCTAAATATCTGAATACTGACTTATTTGAGATACAGGTATCTGCAAATAGGTGAGGAAGTACAGTCAGTCCTCTTGCATTTCGTGCCCCCCATATTGCAGCTTCAGATCTTAGCAGCATGATTTTTTAATGATGTAGGAGACCCGTTTTGCAACTGCGCATGTGCGACCTGCCGCCGCGATGGCCCCGGCCCCAGCCTGGGCGGCCAAACAGGCGGTGGCGGTGGCTCGGGCTGCAGCAGGGGCAGCACGGACGGTGGTGGGGGTGCAGGTGATGGCGGCGCGGGCAGCGGCGGCAGCGGCCGCGTGGGGGCACAGGCGGTGGCAGCGGCACAGCTGCCATTCAACGTGGAAGTCGGGCTGCGCGGGTCCGAATTAAGACCGCGGGTGCGCAATATAGGAGACCCGACTGTATTGCTGAAAAAGCCATAATTTAAGAATACCAGAGGTGAATCACCTTAAAATCCTTTATTTGCTATTACAGACAGAGGAATACTCATAAGAGCTAAGACAGACACTATAGCCTCCGAGAAAAAAGTAATTCTATATTCTTCAAGCATCTCATAGAAAAACTTATATATGGTTGAGATATATATAATCACCAAAACATTTTAATTTTTCCTTCTTTATTTTAAAGAATTAGATTCTGCGAAGAAAAGAGAAAATAATCAGTTGGGCACTGATTGCTCAGTGTCAGCCCAGAAAAATGGAAAATTCCTGTTTGGCATGAACCTGCTTTAAAATTCTACGCTTCTGCATTCCCCAAAGGACAAAACCATATCACACAGCCAGTAACGTTCACCACAAGAAAGTTTACAAATCCACAGTTTGGTTGTATAAATTACAGTCAGCCTTATCTTGTCCTCTCATCATATACTGGTGGTTGAACTGAACCTTTATTTAGGCTGAACACCATTTTCCTTGCTCCCTTGCCCATACTCATGAACCCAGTTGAATAATAATATATTACTCAGCAGAAGACTGTAGAACATTGTTGTTATACCATAAATTCTTAGTCAGAAGAACAAAATTGAAGTTTAGCCCTTGCTTCTGAAGTGCTATTCACATCCACCCACACCATGTTTCCACACATACTCTACGTTTTCCATACAGGAGCTGGTCTTTGGGTTTTTTCAACAGCAGAATCTCAGTTAGAAATTCCAATTTAAAAGCACAGAAGCACTTCACCAAAAAAACGGGTACTCAGTGAAATTTTCTAAAAGTCTTTTCAGGGCTGAGATTTAATTTATGGTAAATATCAAGCAGAAAGAACATAGTAGGAGTTGTAAGCACAGAGGAAAACACTGCTGGCTGAGGGCACATCTTCACGGCATGTTACTGAAAACTGCATGTTGCTGAGACATGAACTAAAGAGAGATCTCTCCAAATATTCCCAGCTTCGACACTCCTCCACTGGCAATGGTTATTGACCAATTTTGAAGACCACACATTGCCCACATTTATGTCTAGTCAACCAGGGACAACGCATTTGGCTAAGATGTAGAATGGTTAGGTTCAGGTCCTTTCTCCCAGATGCCACTCTTTCCATACATTTCCAAATTATTATTTCACCAGGATGGGAAACCAGGATGGGAGAAGTGCAAGCCAGCATTAACCTAGATTATACATGATACACTATACTTCAACTCATAAGGGAAGAAGCCATATAGTATGGATAAATAAGGCAGAAATTTATGAGGTGTATACGTCTCTCTGCAGCAAAAATGTAAGGCTGATTTGATGGGCCAAAATTGAATAACTTTTCTTCTGAACTGGTCAATTAAAACATATATGCAAAAGAGCATCAATATATGGAAGAGAAAGGCTATTTTTCTAAGCAATTTTCTTCAGTATGTCAGCAGAACTTCATATTATATCTAAATTCATGGTTTGAAATTATTCAGGGAATGGTTAAATAATGCAATGTATCAAATCCATTTTAAAATAAACTGCATTTTCGACTTCTTGGACACTGCAAATTATTCTCAGCTGTAATTTACAATAGGCAAGTGTTAATTTACCTAACCCATATTTTATGAATATGTATTGACTAATTGCAAGTCAATGGTTTGGGGAAAATAAATAAGCAATTTATATTCAGATAAGTCACACAATCAATTTTCAATCTACTGCCTCAAATACAGTATCAGATTGTGACAGGTTTATTTGCACTGACACAAGGTGTCATAGTTCTGTGAACTGCAAAATGGAAACGTCAAAGATTATTCAACAGCCACTGTCAGATCATGCCCAGCAGTAACATCCACAGCAAAACATCAGAATGTCAGCAGCCCTTCCACTGCTTCTTGACTACAAACTGAACAAAACGCTAATCTAAGCAGGCTAAGTCTTCACCTAGGGATCAGTTTGGGGGCATTTTTTTTTTCTCTACCGTGACTCTTAATCTAACACTTCCTCACCTACCTAGAAACAAGAGGTGCACTCCTGCCATCAGGTAATGGGAGAAAAGGATGGGACTGTGCCCTGTGCATACTTGGGCTTGGCCTTTCAGGTCACATTGTTTTTAAGAGCACTTAATCAGCACTTAATCTCTTTCAAATTAATACAAAAGGCTTGTTCTGTCTTTTCTTTGAGCGCTAGGGAACATCTTAAACAAGACTCACTGGATACACTGCATCAGGGATGTTTTTGCTAATAGAGTTCCCAAACCACTGGCTAGTTCTTGCACTCCATTCAGTACCATTAAAATTTTTCAATTAAGAAGAACATGCTTAAATAATATTCTGTGTTGAAGTACTCCTGACCTTTCCCTTAACCAGATATCTTGAGATTCACTTTCTTTCTCCAAAACTAAATCTGCACACTGAAAAAAGCAGTTCAAGAGAATCCTTTGTATGCTTTGTACAAGTAGTCTTCAGAGTTCTGTAGAGAAACAAGTATCTTAGTCAGTACAGATTTCCACTTTCCTTGGATATGGCTTCATCTTTCCTCCTCTTTTTTCCTGATTAATCCCTGAAGGATGACTGAATTTTGGCCTGGATTTTCATTTTCACTGTCTGACAACAAGCAGTTTTCCTTGTGGTAATAGTAAATATCAGGAAACTTTCACACAAGTTACTTGTGTCTAACTACTAGTTTTAGAGCATTGTTGCTTCTCTTTTTTTTTTTTCTTTTACATTGTTCAAAGCGTTATTTTTTCAATTGTAGAAAAATTAAAATTTCCACCTTCCAAGCATGGTCCCATGTGAGTCAAGCAGACAAAATGAGTCACCTGAACATAGGCATATAATGCTCCTGTAGGTGCTCCAGGGTATGCCCTCCATGTGTTTATCCAGGATGTGATTCACCTGGAGAGCTTCTGTTAGCCAGAAAGGGAGGGTGGGGAGAGGGGAGTGTAAGGGCAGCCCCAAATATTTCAGATGGCCCTAAACTTCTTTATATAGGAGACAAAACTCTATCCTGACCTATGAACCTGATAGATGAGATCAAGTAGAGGAGAATCAGTTAAATTTAAGAAATACCTAGATTGATCATTCAGCTACAGCAGTGAAGTTATTCTCATTCACTCAATAACTATTTTCTTACTAACAGCTTTAAAGCTATTTAATGATGTCATTGTACCCACAAGACCACCTGTCAAAGAAGGGGAACGTAATGAAAGTGATGAGGTGATGGAGTGAGACGAGGAAGATACACTCATTAGAGACATGAGAAGGCAGCTGGTGTTATTGGGCATAAAAAGGAGGTTGAGGAGCCTTGTTAAAAGCTATGTAGTCTCCTGAAAGAATTACAGAACAAAACAGCAAAAAAGTTTGGCGTTATAGAAAAGGAATGGCATTTACAGACCTCCTTTAATTATACTTCAAATTAAGGAAGATACAGACAAAAGATTAACTCACAAATTTAATCAGAAGTAAGAAAATATTAATTTAAAAACAAAGCTTCCTGTTTCATTTCTTGAGTCAGTGTGAGGTTCAAAAAGCAATTTGAAAGGAGTCTGCAGGCTGAAGTTAATTATTTTCATTAGCATTTCAGATGGCTTCCATGTAAATATCAGCTCTTTGGTGTGCTATGAGCATAGACAAAAAGCAAGCTAAACGCTTGATCTTCCTTATAGGATCCTAAATTATGTCATTTAATAGGTAGCAAACAGCATGGGAATTGAATGATACGGGCTTTTGAAAACAGCTCTGGGATCTAATTAATTGGGACAAATTATCCAAAGCAGCTCAGCATGGAGGAAAGGGAACAGACTCAGGGAGAAATGACAGATGGATATGCAGAAAGAAAGTAGAAAGATCTTTAGTGCTCTTGAAGAGCTCAGTCTAAAGGCCACTCTCACTCCTGGAGCTCACAGAAGTGTGCAGAGATCCCCTGAGAGGTGGTCTGAAGGCTCCTGGAGAGGGTCTCCTGCACCCAGTCTGGTATGTATTGGACTGCAGTGTCTTCCTGGTGGATGGGGATGCCATGTCACACACAAACACCAAATATATCAAGGAATCATAGAACAGTCTGAGTTGGAAACAATCCCTTACACTCATCTAATCCAACTTCCCTGCCATGGGCAGGGACACTAGAGCAGATTACTCATAGCCCCATTCAACCTGTCTTTGAATATTTCCAGGGATGGGACAGACAGAGGTTCACAGGTTATTCCGAGTTGGAAGGGACCCACAGGGATCATCTAGTCCAACTCCCAAGCGAGTGCCCATCCAGGGATTGAACCCACAACCCCGGAGCCATGGGTACCACGCACGACTCATCCAAGCCTCCCATTGTCTAGACCATGTCACTGAGTTCCTCATCCAGTCTTTTCTTAAACACCTCCAGGGATGGCGACTCCACCACCTCCCTGGGCAGACCATTCCACTGAGAGATCACTCTTTCTGTGAAAAACCTCTTCCTAATATCCAGCCTAAACCTCCCCTGGTGCAGCTTGAGGCCATGTCCTCTTGTTCTGGTGCTGGCAGTCTGAGAGAAGAGATTTACACCCACCTGACTGCCACCTCCCTTCAGGTAGTTATAAACAGCAATGAGGTCACCTCTGAGCCTCCTCTTCTCCAGGCTGAACAATCCCAGTTCCTGCAGTCGCTCCCCATAGGGCTTGTTCTCCAGTCCTTTCACCATTCTTGTCACCCTTCTCTGGACCCTCTNGCAAGTCACCAGTTCATAAAAGGAGATCAGGCTGGTCAGGCAGGACCTACCTCTCCTAAATCCATGCTGACTAGGTCTAATGTCATGGTTATTTTGCAGCTGCTGCGTAATAGCACTCAGGGTTATCTGTTCCATGACTTTGCCTGGGACTGAGGTCAGGCTGACAGGTCTATAATTACACAACTCTGGATAACCTCTTCCAGTGTTTTACCATCCCCATTGTAAAAATTTTATTTCTTTTATCTAGTATGAACATGCCCTCTTTTATTTTAAAACTAATATCCCTTATGCTGTCATAACAGGGCCTGCTAAAATGTCTCTCCACATCTTTCTTCTAAGTTCTCTTTAAGTATTGAAAGGCTGCTATAAGGTCTCCCTGGAGCCTTCTCTTCTCCAGGCTGAAAATCCTAACTCTCTCAGCCTTTCCTCACAGGACAGGTGTTCCATCTGTGACTCAAAGTGGTTTGGGAGACCTACCACAGGCTGTTTAGAGCCCCTTGCCAGTAGCTGAATACATTGATATTAATAGGTACAGTGGGTAATCAGCAGGATACTGATAGAGCAAGACACACAGACTGTGTGGTTTATGCAAGCTTGGCATGCAGAGATATCTAGCTTGAACATGCATGACTTTAAATTCAGGAAATGAAATGAGAAGTCAACGAGATCTCAGCATTTCAGAGCCCGGCAGAGGGCGCTCAGTGTTTCCCAAAACTTTACGATACACAGCAAACCCAAGCACTGAAAATGAGTCTTAATTCATCTTCAGCTCTTTTATTGTTACTTCCACAAACACATTAGCAACCAAGCACACTTGTGATATATCAAAGCATCTACTGATTTGACTTCACAGGCTTTAGTGGAATTTCTTCCATTAGAGAATTTGGGTTGAGTAATGTTGGCACTTTCCTACACATTAACACTGTAGGAGAATCAACTTCTAAAGTTGTGTCTTATGAATGCTCACCCCAGAGCATGACAGTCACTGACTCAGGAAGCAACCATAACAGAGTATAGATATGCTTCAGTATGTAAAGATGAATACCCTGCCTCCTGCCTCCCAGTCCTCTGAGACTGAGGACCTGATTTGACATTGACATCTGGCCCTGGCATCAGTCTATTCACGTCAAATGCCTACTCATTTCCATTCTGCATTGCTTTCTCCAGGTATGACCAGGCTGCTGTTAGGTTCCTGCAAAGCCATCTCTTCACTAAGCTGAATAAGACCTACTTCCTCACAGGGCAAATGCTCCAGCCCCTCATCCTGTTGGTAGCCATTACGCAAGTTCTTGAACAAATTTTTCTTGAACAAATATTTCTTAAACAAATAGACCTAAAACTCGACCCAGAACTCCACGTGTGCTATAATGAGTGACAACTTTCCTTGATCTGATTATTTACCTGCTGATACAACTCAGGGTGTTGTTGACTTTCTTTCCAAGGAAAAAAAAAAATGGAAGAGGTAACAAAAATAAGCATCCACCATTTTTCAAATATGCAGTCCTCTCTCTGCCAAACACTCCATATACATAGATAGAATTTTTAATCGCAACTATCAATAATTAAGCAGTACAGAATAAGTAGTTGGCAAACACTCTCCATAAACTGCAATATCTGCAAATGTATGAAATGCACTGTACTCACAAAAAAGCATAAAAGAGATAGATCCTCAACAAATAGCTTCCTATAGAATAGTTCATCCACATATGCTAGAAATCATAATTTATAAAACAAATTTCCTGAATAACATATAGTTTTAATGAGTAAATATTTTACTTACACAATAGCATTCTGATTTATACTCCTGACTTCAGAAGCATAGCTGTACAAACAGAATTGTTTCAAGAACATTCTATGCAAGCATAGAATGCCGTTCACTAGAGAGTCTTGGAACACTCTTATTACCATTAAATAACTGTTACTTGGCTTCCATGAAGCAAATCAGTACAGTGAATGTCGAGCATCTGTTAAAAGTCCAGCCTCTACAAAAAAGTTAATCGACAGGAAAAGGGAAAAGAAATATGATAGCTAGACAATACATAAACAAATATTGTTCTGAATGAGCTCTATATATTTGGCTTATAACAATGCCTGAATTTTCCACTGTTTTTAAAAATGTCATTCCTTTATTTTAAAACATTGTCGTGAGTCAGAGAACTGCCACCGTCCATGTTTACAAGAAATACAAAAACGCTAAAACAATGACACTGAAATTAAACCCACTTCAGTTAATGCCTAACTTCAGAGACTCCCTAAGGTCTAAACAAGTGGAGTTTCTGCTAGATAAACTTCCATCAAGTTTCTGCTTTAAAATGGCTCCATCTTGGCATGGCCTGGCAACTCTATATCCATCTTCCACAGGAACCTTCTCAGACATTTTTAAATACAAACCCTTAAACAGTCTAACAACATCTTTATCAATCCAAGATTCACTTCGAAACACACTCTTATTGCCCTGTCCTCTCATATAGAAAAGGTCAACAAGAGCATTCATCTAGACACTAACTTGTGGATGCAGTTTTGCCTGCCTTCAGAGGTAATGCAAACACTTACTGGACCTGTCTCTTCCACCCGTAATCCGTGCTGTGGCAGATTCTAGGACAGCACTACTAGGACAGCTATCCCACTTGAGAGATTATTTAGGCATCTCTGTAGTACACCATCCACCATTCCATTGCTCAAGGGCACCAGACATCTGCCATTGAGCATGAAACACAAATCTCACGGGGCTTCCATTAATGAGCTAAACATTTATTTCATCTTGCTGCGGGTCTAGCTGCAAAATGCCAATGTTTCTATGACACTTCTTCAAAAAGCTAGGGGAGTGAGTCAAGTTTAAGTGAAAAAGGCGCTTGGTTTGGTTTGGGAATTTTTTCTACAACTTTATTACTTCTTGGGGAAAGGAACGATTCTCCAAAACAACAGATTTATATGGTGGGTTTCATTATCAAGCTTTATGAAGCTTATTGTTACAAACTGAGTACCGGTATGGTGATTTCCCTTGATTACACTTACAGGAGCTAAGTTAGCTAATGCCAAGTAGTTGTCTGTGCTTTTGCCAAATAAGAACTATTTCAGAGCTATAAAGGTTTCAGAATATTGTGTAAATGCATATTTTATTTAGATTTCTAATCCCAAGAGTTTAAAATATGTATTCATTATAACATAATTTCTTCAGTCTATGCCATAGGCTATTAAAAATAGGTTTTACATGATTTAATTACTCTTTTGAGGTAATAGGTGAATAGAAAGCATTAAATCTTACTTTGTTTAAAAACCTAATATCTACATGATCAGTGTTGTGTGCATTCTCTTCTCCCAAAGTACAAACCTTTATTTTTTGTATGTGGAAAAATATCCCCTTTGTTAATACATAGATTATATATGATATATGGCTCACTTCCAAGATCTAGTGAGGCTCTCTCCCTCTAAAAAATTATTTGTTTAGTAACCACTGACTGATAGAACAGCAAGAATTTTTCATCCATTTCAGAGCACAGTTCACATAATTTAACCATCCACATGTATTAACCAAAGCCCTTCAATAAAAAATAAAAATAAAAAAAAATATAAATAATGAAACCTAATGTTTCTCTTATTATAATGATCTTTCAGGCCTCATTTACACAAAAAGTTAATTACTTTAAGCTGGCAGAGGGAAAGCCTTGCCATCAGGCTTACTAAAACAGGTAGCAATTTTTCATTCAAGTATGTCTTTGTGGAAAATTTTATAATAATCCCTATCGTCAAAATCTACAGAAAAAAATATTATGCTAAGGCTGTTTAACTGAAAGAGGTTATTGCATTTAATTAAACTGACCCTAAAATTGGGATAACTCTCTCCTATCTGTAGTTATCTGAAATGTAGGTGTCTACAGTGAAGAAATCAGCTAAAGCACTAATGTCAATGCAGAAAGATGAGATTCTTCAAAGGGTAATTAATCCTCTGCTAAGTCAGGAAAGATGAATCACCCTCTGGAAATACCTTTTTCCATCAGCAGTACTTTTTCACATCATGCATAATAAAACTGTGAAACTCATTACCACAGGATGCTGTGGAGGAACAGACAAAAGGCACTAATGCATTTAAAAGCCCTAGACTAATTCGTGGAGAGTGGATGCAGCAAGCAGATGGTCTGAAAATAGTCACCAGCTCAGGAAGTCCATAAACAATATATCTGGAAGGTGTATACTGCTTAGTTCTTAAACTCTTCTCTAAACATCTGGGACCAGTCCCTGTTGGAAACAGAATCCCAGATTAGATGGTCTGTTGGCTCTTTTGTTCTGAAGTTAACTCATGTCTTCAGTCAACATACTTTTTTCCCTTAAGAAAAGAAACTATATCTACACAAATACTAGGTATTCTTTCTTTATATGAAGGGATACTCTTCTATATAGTATTAAGACCTTTTGTTTTGCTCTAAGATACCTTTTGGTACAAAACGTGGCTCTTTCATGTTAGCCAATAGATTCTCTTTATTAGCAGTAATTTGCAGGAAAATATTTCCATATGTCCTAATATTCCCTCAAAAGTTCAAATAGCTTTGTATGGATATAATGTATTGTTACCTACAGTCTTTATCTCTGCTACACCAAGTATCTGTAACCAGTCATCCTACTTGAACTAAGGTTTAATTTCTGTAGAAGTCACTCCATAGCATATCCAATGATGAAGCGAACACACAGTGAGAATATGAACATGTTACCTTCAGACGTTATTGCAAGAAAAACATGTCTGAGCATAACAGCATATTTGGAATAGGACATTACTTCAGGAAAGCTCAGTAAACTTTCCACATTTCCTTACTATCATTTTCTGCATTAGGCAGACTTGAGATTTCCTTTGTCTCATTAGCTTTGTTGTCTGGAGTGTTTTTCCTTGGTTGGTTTGGGTATTTTGTTGCTGTAGTTTTGTTGGGTTTTAATTCTTACCAAAGGACATGATTCATGGCCAACCACGTGACATGAAATTTTCATGCCTGAGCCAAACCTTTGGGAGAGTCTGAACATAAAATACTTTGAGTCGAGATGACTACAGCAGCATCCCTAGGAGAGAAAAGTGGCTTTTGAAGGTATCTTCTTTAAAATATCACTGCCATTCTGACAATTCTCTTCAATTATTAGCACATTGCTTTTACACTGCAGAGCGACTTCCTTTTGACATACAAAACTTTCTACTAAAATCTTATAGTCCTAAAATTACTTGTAACTTCATTTAGTAACACCAGATTTCCAGAGCCCTGCAGACACTTTAAAAGTTTGTGGAGTAGGAATTACTTGTGAAAATATCTTGATTTTCAACTTTTGTTGACGATTATGGCACTGAGTGCTATGGTCTAATTGGTGGTGTTAGGTCAAAGATTGGACTCAATGACCTCAGAGATATTTTCCAACCTGGTTGATTCTGTGATTCTGTAATTATATTCCTTCTTCTATATACAAAACTTTTATCTAGGTGCTAAAACTACTGTGGGATCATGAAATACATTTCCTTTAACTGTCTCAAACTCTCCTGATCAATAGATAGTTATTCAGTCTTAGATGAGTTTTTATGGTAGACAAAGCTACAGGGTACATGCAATAGTAAGAGGCATCCTACCCTCAAGATAGCAAACTACGTTCCCACAGAAAGATTGCCAGTGTAACTTTGTAGGTCACAGAGAAAACTGCATTCCAGTAGGAAACATTTTAAATTGTGTCTTTAAATTATACAATATAAATCTCATATTAACTGAGGCAGTATACCTTATTTTCCACACAGTGAGGCAGGACTGGCGGAAAGATGCTGAAACCTGGATGTGGTTTAGGTTACAGGCAACATCTTCCAAAATATTTTTGTGTGCTTAAAACCCAAGCCCTTTTTTCAAGTATCATCTAGGCCATCTTCAAACACAAAGCCATTGAGAAGTGAACCAGACTTAGAATGTAAAGCAAATTTTTCTGTATTTACAATTCCTCCTGCCTTGATGGACTTGAAATTAGTAAATTCTCCAATGCCAATTATTGCAGCCTACAGATGAGATTCTTTCTATTTAACTATTGGCACTCAGTTTAGGAACCCACATTAAAGGGCCTCTCTAATCAATAGAGAGAGACTTCAGAGAAGATTCAGCCTGGCTGAACTGCCTTCTGTGTCTTAGCAGAATATGCAGAAAGCTCTGCAACCAAGTTTATGGCTTCAGTTACAAACTGGCCATGAGTGTGGGATTTTGCATCTTAGTTTAAGCCAAAACTAGACAATCCACAAGAATCACTTGTGCAGAACAGCTACTCTGGGCCACAAAGCTTTAATCTTTACATACCTTTGTGCTCTCGGTGTCCACAAAATTTAACTGTCCAAATCTTTGTCCATAAATGGAAATCCAGTGCCTGAGCCACTATGATGATCTGGATTCTATTTGCAGGATTAGAGAAAAACGTGCCTCCTGAGTGCCATAAACTGAGAGCAGCTGCATTAAGCAGAAAGACTAATCAGGATAGACAAGACCATAAGAGACATTTTGATTCAGATACATGAGAACTCACAAATTTTCACTACACAGTGCTGGCCATCTAATGCTGAAATCTCTCCACAAGCAAAAACCAAGCTTCTCTGGATCTGATGAACAGTGACTTTCTGCTTGCTTCAATCCAGACATCATTTGTAGTAAGGCAAATGCGATGCTTTGACATTCCCTCTTCTCTGATAATAGCAGTATTTTCCTTTAATCTCATTATTCTTAGTGGTTTGTAATGATGAATTCATAGCAAGATTCACAAAAGGTGAAGACAGTCATGAAAAAGATAACACTAAAACTAAACCATAAAATCAAGAGGAGAATAAGGGATACAATGGGTAATTACCTTGTGACTAAGTCAGTGGTACTTACTCCTCTTACATGAGAAACAGCTATCTTAAAAAGCATTATATTTTCCTGAAGTTAGATAATCAGAATCTAGCAGTCAACATTAAGATGTCCTTTTCTAACTTTAATTCAATCACTTGTACATATGCTTATATATGCACATACAAAGACACACAATTCAGTTCCTAGGTGATATAATGTTTCTTCACCTTAATTGCACCAGTCAAGATCACATCTTGTGTTTTATTACAGGTTCCCTGACTCTTCCAAACAAACCTGACTCCTCACCTCATTTTTCTGAACTCCTTCCTCATGTACCTGATTTCTTTCTAGTTTTTATTTTCTCCTCCCAATCTAAGTCTCCTAGGCCAGTTTTCAAGTTTTAATCAAATTTTAAGACTCCCACTTCAACTCACTTCCTTAACTTACTGGGATCAGCCATGAACCTTAAGTCTATTCCTTTCTTTCCACCACTACTCTATTTTCATTGGGATGTCAGCTCTCTACATCATCTTGAAACTGTAGTTGCAGGCAGAATTAAGCACAACTACTGTGTCTTCTTCCTCCAAACCACAAATCCCCTATGACTCTGAGATTTTGCTATGAGTGATGAAGGGTAGATAGAGATTATTGGCTGAAGGCCATAACAACACAGAAGGGAAGGAACAAGGGTTTGTAGTTCTAGGTTGGGATGAGGAGTCAACACAACTCTGCAAACCTCACTCACCTTAAACAGATAACTGCATAATTTGAAAAGAATAATAATTTGGAATGTATACAAGGAGTTAAGTTAGAAAAGTTCATTCAAAAAGTAATCATTTTCTATTGTGGATCAGTTTAGAGGCTGTAATTTTGAAAAAAAGATGTTGACTTGCTCTCACCTTTCTTAGACCTTTTCACATTTTTGGTTAATTTTGTTAACACTTGAAGACTGCACTATTAATAATATTCTAATGTGGCAGGTGCATATTTTTGTGTGGGAAGGTGTTGTTTTAAAGTGACAGCTGAACCTTTTGTAAAATATAAGGTTTCCTCCCAGGAGAAAGTAATCTTCTTTTTTCTTTTTTCTCTGGGTGTAGTACAGTGGATGATAGAAGATTTTAACATTAGAAATGGAACAGATGGCTCAGATTGAGACTGGGGGCAAAACTACAATTCAGAGATGGGGAAAGAGATTCAAAGAGGAACCAACACGAGCAGAAAATTAAATTAAAAGGTTCAATTTTGAGGAAGCAGGTGTGTAGGGTTTATTATCGAGACCTCTACATTCTCATTTAGAGTAACCCATTTGTGAGGCTTGTGATGAACTTGTCTAACCCCATTGCTGGCATTTTACTATGTATGCCTGCTTGAAAGGAATTTTAAATGTCATTGGGCAGCTCTTGCTCTCTCTTCCTCTCTCTTTGGTTACATCTGAGAAACTGACAGCTCTGTTTCAGTAGAAGGGCTGACAGTCCTATGATTCTCATTAAGCACAGCAGTTTATAGATGCTTTGGGATCTTTCTGAATGTAGAGCTTTACAATAACTTAGTCCTATGTTTCTACCATTATTATATAGCATAGACAGTGTCCAGACTGATCTTTGATAAATTTTCTGCAACATTACAATATGCAATAAAAAACATATTATAAAATTAATATTGTCCTAAAAATAGATTTTATATGGCTCAATATAAAATTCAGCACATTTGTCCTGAACCCTAAGACTCTCATAGGCATTATTCTTGTTAATTGTTAATTATTATTCAAAGCTTTTGAAAATATGGGCCCGAAGACCAACTGGTTTATCAAGTCCAAGAAACCAGATATGGTCCACTTCATAAAATACAACAAAGTCCACCTTAAAGTCAGCCAGAAGAGTTTTGCCCTGATTTACATGTAATTTAAGAATCTCCCCATTCTTAAAAACTTTATTGTCATTTTCTTTCCAGTTTTATGCAGTGTGCTACTTCTGTTTTCTTTGCAAAAGCTTCTTCCACAGGTATTTCCGTGTTCATAGTTATCGCTCTTTGCATGCTGTCCCAAAATGTTGACAGTTTCTTCTTAAACCATATAATACATAGTAACCAATGCAGCAGTGTGTAAAGTAAATCCTCTTCGAATTAATTTCCCTTCTTTCTCAGATTGTCATCTACACAAGTAGAATCCACATGCTGCTTTTACATTAGATTTTACACCAAGTTTGGACGCTGCGTGGCTAAAATGTGAAAAAAGCCCAAGGCTTAAAACTCCTTCCTGAAAACCACTTACCAGCATCCTCATTTGAAGCAAAGGTTGTCTGCGATAGCAGGAATGTAAAAGGTAGCCCTGTGTCCCTGACATATGCATCCTATTTACCACACTGGATCAGAACACAGATACGCAAAGGGAGAAATCAGGAGGGAAAAAATCCAGCTGATTTTGCATCCCTCCACACAGAAATTCTTATTCAGGCAAAGATCCCAAATCCATATTCACAGTTGCTGGGGCAGATTTACTAGTGTCACCCAGCTGGTTTGTGACACGAAGCTGCAGTGTAGCCAACATTATCAGATCACTCCCCATGGCCAACCCAGGTCACTGTTTCATGGAATCACATAATCACAGAATACTATGAGTTGGAAGGGACCCACAAGAATCATCTAGTCCAACTCACCAGCTAACGCCCATACGGAGACTGAACGCACACCCCAGAGCGGTGAACATAAACCTAGTTCCCTCACAGGCCACTCATGAGCCAGAAGGGATCCACAGGACCATGCAGCGCAACAGCCCCCAGCTAGACCATGTCACTAAGCTCCTCATCGAGTCTTGTCTTAAACACCTCCAGGGACGGCAACTCCACCACCTCCCTGGGCAGACCATTCCAATGAGCGATCACTCTCTGTGAAAAACCTCTTCCTAACATTCAGTCTAAGCCTCCCCTGGCGTAACTTAAGGCCATGTCCTCTCATTCTGGTGTCATCAGTCTGAAAGAAGAGGTCCACACCCACCTGGCAGCAACCTCCCCTCAGGTAGTTGTAAAGAGAAATGAGGTCACCTCTGAGACTCCTCTTCTCCAGGCTGAACAACCCCAGTTCCCGTAGCTGCTCCCCATAGGGCTTGTTCTCCAGTCCTTTCACAATCCTTGTCGCCTTTCTCTGGACCCTCTCAAGCAGCTCAACATCCTTCTTCAAGTGGGGAGACCAGAACTGCACACAGTACTCAAGATGTGGTCTGACCAGCACCGAGTACAGGGGAAGGACAACCTCCCTAGTCCGACTGACCACACTGTTCCTGATAAAGAT